>JAXGGA010005402.1:0-78618 GCA_038373865.1 Uloborus plumipes
AGAAATCATACGTACTTGCACAGCAAAAAACAAAATGTTGTGTTTACAGTATAATTCTGGCAAACGAGGTTAAAGGTTAAAACTGGTTACAGTTTTAACCTTTAACCTCGTTTGCACAGTAATAAAATGTAAAACTGCTAATTTTACATATTATTGTGCATTTTGCAGTTTTAACCTTTTTAACCGACGAAAAAACGGAGGAGGTTCTCTATTCGACCGGTATATTTTATTTTTATTTTTTTTTATGTATGACCACGCATAATTTTTTACTGAATAGACCGATTTTGGTAAATTTTTTTTGTTGGAAAGGGTACACCTCCCTGGTGGTCCCATGGTCCCCTGATGCGGGGTTTGAGAACGGAACCCTGAAGAAATTGAGGGAAATCTTCAGAATTCCGTTCATGCGCACCCTCTTTGCGCATGAATTGAATTTCAAATTTCACGCGCACACACTTGCGATTTGATGTCCATTAGGTCACAGTAGCTCGCTGATAGAGTGGCCTAGCGGTAAGACGCTGGGCTCTCATTCGCAAGAGCTTAAGTTCGATGCTCGACGGAGTCAGTGGATTTTCAAGCAGCAGAAAAAAAAATGCTACGTCAACTAATGAATCGGCGTAAATGGTTACTTTGTGGATTAACCTGTAGGCCAGTTTTAGCATTATAATCGGGTAAAAAACTAGTAATTTAAAAATGTTTTAATTAAATCAGCATAGAAATAAATCCTAAAAAGAAAAAAAAAATGTTGTTAGTGGCAATCGCTTAAAATTTTAGACGCTTTAATAAAGTGAGATGAAGCGTCACGATGGCAACATGACACTATTCCGGGTATACATTTACACTGAAAAGAATGAAATAAAAATAAAATTTTATAAAAAAAAGTAAAACCGACTTCAAAAACGCAGCTGAAAATCGCTCTAAAAAGTAAAAAATAAATGTATTCTTTGAACACCATCGATACTACTTTTAAACATGAGTTTTGAAGTCGGTGCCGAAACAGTTAATAAAATCATTTGTACCCATTGATTGTACCATTTGATTGATTTTTCCTCTCAAACAGCACTTGAAATTGATTATGTAACATTCATGGTTGTTTTTATTATGAAACATGTAACCGAAGAATGGGCACGAATGATTTTATTAACTATTTCGGCACCGACTTCAAAACTCATGTTTAAAAGTAGTATCGATGGTGTTCAAAGAATAAATTTATTTTTTACTTTTTAGAGAGATTTTCAGCTGCGTTTTTGAAGTCGGTTTTACTTTTTTTTATAAAATTTTATTTTTTGTTTGGCACATATCAAAAATTTAAAAATTTTAACAATTTTTTTTTATTTTAGTTTTTTTGGGGTAAAATGCATAAATATTATATAGTATTATTCATGGGAAAATTTTTTAAAAAATATCGGTTTATAAATTGTGTATCCTGTAGGATACACTGCCAAAGTAGAAAATAAGAATACATAAAAAGTTTTATAAAATTCAATCAAGTATTCAGAGCTCGCATTCCCCCTAAAATTCCTTAATTTCCTAAAATATTTCAGACCCCCTAAAATTCCTAAAATTGTACTAAAATTTCGTGGCATTCCTAAAAAAATTAGAAAATTTACAGGAGTTCTTTAGGAGAACTTAAAATAACTTTCTGAAAGTATTTTATAGCCAAAAGTGAACTTTTTCCTAGATATTTAATGTGATAAATAGACATTTTACAAAATATTTCGCTAAAAATGCATTCTTCACACTATTTTTCATCTCGGGTCAAACTTAAAATTATTCCACTTAAAAATGAACTATGTAATCTTTAAAATAGCTGCTTCATCGCTCTACCTGAGCAAAACATAACCTGCTGTGAAAATTTTAACTTTGAGCTGTTTTTGTGCGCCTAAGCTCGATTAATTGCGAAACTTGCAATCTGTTTGCATCCGCTTCTATAAAACTTGTTCATTTTAGTTTACTGTGTAAATTTACCGCTTGGATATCGTTAATTTTATTCTTACCATTAGTTTGAACCTTGTTTAATTTTCTTTTGTTTATAGATTAGGCTATTAGATGTAGGCTCGTCATTTAATGTCAACCCATTCAAAAATGTCAATCCTGTTGCATCTGAATCAGTTCAAACCATGAAGATTCTTAAAAAGTAGCATTAGTTTTTATCAAACTTTGTTTTTGGTTCAAAAAATATTTTGAAAAATTAAATAGATTTAAAATGTTGATAAGGATGTTTAGATAGCATTAGAATTCAGGAATCAGAGAATCCAACAGATCTAGTAAACTTAGGCAACTGTTATAAAAGTATGTGAGTTGTACTAAGCCAATGATTCCTTTTCCTTACTTTCATTTTCTATTCAAAACTAGGGTTATTACGTCAATTATAATTATTTATTATTCTTACAGTTCTTTAAAATTTTTTTGCTTAACAGTTTTTCTTCACCAATTGCATACTTTTTCTGCTTTTAAAAATGCATTAACTTATCAAGTCTTAGTTATTGGGATTGTGAGGTAGCATATATAAAATTGTAGCCTCGGCTTAATTTGATATTCAGAAATGTTTATGTTACTCCAAATATCACAAATCTTAGGGGGGAAGGGGGGGCAAGCAAACATATGGGCTTTTGACAATACTTAGATATTACACGTTTCAAAACAAAGGATTGTTGTGAATCTAAAGAACTTTATCCAAAGGAAACTTTTCTGGTAATTAAAAAACTGAAGAAAAATATTAACAAGCAGGTTTGTTTTTAGATAATCTTAAAACTTTGAAATCAAAGTGCTTTAAGCGCAGCTAATAGAATTTATAAAGCTGTGGCATTACTTAATGATATATGCAGAAAATTTTACCCATTAAGATTTTCCAAAGTTGTCCGGCAATGGAAAATCAATTGATTTTAGTTTCTTACACTACATTCAAGAACATTGGGGGGGGGGGCAACAACAACTAAACACAAAACAACAAGTAAAAATTGTTTTGTGATGTAAAATGGTTTTCGATTCGTATCATTGAATATAACAGACCAAACGGATTCACTTCACAAACTGTTTTCTGGGCACTGCTGTTTTACTAGGTTAAAAAAATGATTAAAAAAAACTTAAAAACAAATTTATTGGAAAGAGCGAAAAAAAAAATGTAAATTTGCATATTTGTTGAAATAACAAAAATATTAATGAGTTTAAAGAATGAATATTATCTCTGGGTCTAGTGAAATAGCATTTAAAAACAGCTGTAGTAAGCTGTTGTAGTTAAAACATTATGCAAGTAATTGTTGAACAGATTTAATATCTGTAGAAGCTGATCAACGGGAAAAATTCAGATATGTCTATCTTTGAAAGTGAAAATTATGAACATGTTGTGTAGCATTGAAGCATTATTTCTTTTTTGTTTTGACTCTTTTTGTTTTTTGTATCGGAGGTATTTGAAGGTTGTAATTTATGCTGTAATAAATAAAATGCATTTTCAGTTTGGTTTGTCGGGTACTACTGTTAGGGACTTATTTATAGTCAAATAAAATCGTAAATTACCCCTAAAATTTTCCTAAAATTTTGTCAAAATGTTCCTAAAATTTCCCCTAAAATTTTGAAAAAGTCTACTGCGAGCCCTGAGTATTTATTTACAATAGAACTACGTCTATCTATAAATTATTATACAAATCAAAATACAAAAGAAATTTAAAAAATATAAGAGAACATACCTGTAATCTACGAGACGCCATGTTGTTTTGGTAGAACACACTGTTAACTCTTAAATATTAATCTTCACTTCAGTATTAATTAACTTAATACTGAACGCGTTGCTTTGTAAATAGCCACAGTAAAGACAGATGTTGAAAAAGAAGGTTCGAATAATGCTATAGGTTAAAAGCCAGCCCCCTAGAGGGCGCCTAATTCAAATTAAAAAATGTGGAAAGTGATGTATCATGTAGGATACATTGCCAAACTAAGGGTTAAACTGGAAACTCTGCTCCCAGTATTATACTGCTTTTTTTTTTTTTTTTTTTTGCAGTGTACCTATTCACTCCAGGGATCTGCTTAACTGGTTTAATGAAGCCCTGTACAGTATTTTTATTTTTTTTTTTTTGATGCAGACCAGGGGCCGAGCAAAATTCCAGTTCCCGTGCCCCAAAGTATCCTCAAAATCATGCAATAGTTTGATAACGAAGAAAAAAAAACTAAATAAATAGCCATTGAAAGGAGCGCAGTAAAACATGATTTTTCAAACATATATAACTTTCCCACTTCTCCCCGTTACAAAACAATAAGGTCTTAAAGTGTGGCCAAAATATGAAGAGAAATCGCCAAATTAAGCGAGTTTTGTTAACATGAAAAACGTCTTCCATGCTCTTTGCAGATGCAGACGGTGAAGTAGTGTGGCACCTTCAATTTTTGTGAAAGTGTTAATGTTTGGCCTATTTTCTTAAAATGTTGACAAACTTAAAGAATTTCGAGTTATCGCGGTTTGAAGACAAAGGGAAAAAATCTGTTATAGAAAAAAGAAAACATATACTATGTCAATTGCCCAATTCTAGCTTGTATATTATGTATATATATAAATACATTATTATCATTATTATTTTCCAATTCCTGTAGCCTTGATAAATTTGGTATCACCCTTTAAATTCAGTGTTGAAGAATAAATAGAATTTTACTCATATATAACATGCGTGTTATGTTTAGTAAAATGTATTCTTGGTTTCAGATAGTTTTTTAAAACAATTGGTCGTAGCCTACTTTATGGAATTTAGAATAACTTACAATTACTGAACATGAAAAGGGTAAATAGTGCATCAAAAATTATAATTTGTTACGTTACGGAATTCTGAACTTTGACTAAATTAAAATATTGTGCATTTCTTATTTTAAATCCAGAGCATTTCAAAAAAAAAAAAAAAAACACATTATTGTTTTTCTTTTTTTGAAGACTTTTTTGAGTGAAGTATACAAACAAGAAAATAAAAATATATAGCCATAATCTTGTTACACTAAGTGATCACAATCGAGTTATCGATAGAAACAGCTAAAAAGAATGCCTTGTGTTCATTTTATTTTGTAAGCAACATTGTTTGAAACTTCTGAATGCTATTGGTAATTGTGAAATCAATAATGAATGACTTTAAGAAGGACTTCGTATTGATCTTCAGTTATGACATTTTTTAAATGAAAAAATCAGGTCATAAATGTTTGCTAGCATAGAAATCAATAAAAAATAAAGTTTTGAAATGTTTATTTATTAATGTATTTATTTTTCTGTTCCGTAAATAGCATTTCTAAAGTAACGGAAACAAATAAATATGAGTGATATTCTAATTTGAAGCACAAAGGTTTATTAAATATGTTATTTCAATAGCACGTAGCTTTTATAGCGTTACAAATCGTTTAAAAACAAGGATTATTTATTTTTTAGTTGCACCAATTATAACAAAACCAGTTACTTAGTTTAATCATTAATATTTTCTATAAATCAAAACTAGTTTTTAACGAATGCGAAAATGTAGTTACTGAAATACTGAGAGACATAGACGGCTCAGTAACGTATTTTCTAGATAAATAGGGTGGCATTTAAAGGATTTCCAAAAATTTTATAAACACACTTGCATGTACTTGAAAAATTTACTGTTCAATACCTATTTCACGCATTTAAGCAATATTATCATGTACACGTCATTATTGGAGACATCCTCTATTAAAGCTCTGAGTACGGTGAGCTTTAAACTTAGCTAAGCTTGTCACTATTTGAGAAACATAATGTAATCCACGAAGAAGAGACCAAACTGCGACAGTGACGTTGATTTACGACTTTAATCCGAAGACTAAAGGCTTCCCAGAAATATATTTTGATAATCTTAAGAACACATGCTAAGCAATGCAATTGTTGTTCGAATTGATTGATGTAAGCTTTGTACACTGATAATTTAGCAACTCTGGTTAAACAAGGGTTTTGGTTGACAGAGTAGCAGTTCTGTAAAGATTTTACCTACGTTGTTTTTGACTTGTACTTTATTGTTTAAGAATTATAATAAGCAGTTTATGAATACAGATACATATTGGACATTTTAGTTTGTTTCGTAATGTAGTTTTAATTTAGCCCTGAAGTTTAGATAGTAATAAATATTCTTTGAAAAATTAATCAAGTTACTATATCACGATTAATACTTTTGTTGAATTAAAAAATTAATCTTTTTTAATATTTTTTAAACAATTTTGTCAAAAACGTTTTGTGATTGTTTTCTACTTCCATCTGATAGTTTAACAATCATACTGTAGTTTAGGAATACATTTATGTTGGGAATGTGGTTTATACTTTGAAAAAAAAAATAAACTGTTGAAATAATTAAAAATCATTAATTTAGCAATAATGGACGATAAGATATTGTACGAGTATTAGTAGCTTTCGTTAAATTAGAAAAAAAATTCCCATTCCCTGCAACCTTTAAAAAAAAAATATCATTGTAAATGTTTTTAACTGCAAATAAAATAAGTCTTACATTATAATATCAAAGCTATTGAGGCCTCAGCTTTGCACGACAAATATTTCTGCTAGATGGTCAGATGAAAGCGGAACCCCCTTTTTTAGCTCCCAAGTTCCTTTTCCTAGCTGAGAATCGTCGGGTCTGGACATACAAAGCCAAAGTATTAAGCGCCATCACTAAACCACTCAGCTTCTAAAATTAACAGCAAACACTTCTGGTATAAAGCAGTAAGTAACCGCCCCTAAGCCAGGGCTAAGGCAGAAACAAGCAATACACCACCAGCTCGTTTATTCCATCCATGGACTGCAGTTTCGTTCTTTTTGCCACTCGCCAGCATGGAATAGGAATTGAACAATCTGGAGTCCAAAATCCTCTTATAGAGCAAAAAGTATATATATACACTGGCGGAAAAAAAAATCCCAACACCAAGAAAAAATTTCTGAAGAGTAATGAAATTCTGGTAATGCAATTGTCTAGTTAACATGTTTAATTGTTTAAATGTACAAGATCACTGGCTAATTTAAGCTCAAGAAAATGCTGTGCAAATGTGAAATTATGTTAATTTAGTAGAGGGTGTAACCTCCAGAATTTTGAAGGCAAGCCTCCAAGCGTGCATGCATTATGTCATACAGGTGCCGAATGTCACTTTGTAGCATGGAGTTCCATTCTTGTTGCACTTGTTGTGTCAATACTAGGACCGTCATTGCTGACTGTGGATGATGCTCGAGGTGCCGTCCAATGATATACCATACGTTATCAATTGGAGACATACCTGGTGAATTTGCAGGTCATGGTAACATGTCACCACTCTGTAGAGTACATTGCGTTACAGCAGCGATGTGAGGGCGAGCGTTATCCTGTTGGAAAACGCCCCCTTGAATGCTACTCATGAAGGGCTGTACTACTGGTTAAATTACCAGACTGACGACAAATTTTCAGTCAGTGAGTTTAGGATAACCACAAGAATGCTCCTGCTGTCGTAGAAATTTGCTCCAGAGACCATAACTCCTGGTGTGGGTCTCGTGTGTCTAGGCCGTAGACCTCTTGGATGCAGGCGGTCCCCTGGCCTCCTTCTGACCAATATACAGCCACCACTGGCACTACGGCAGAATCTGTTTTAATCAAAAATTACAACATCACACACACTACCACTATCTCAATATATTTCCCATCTACTTCCCCTCCCATTAAATCCTACCATTCCAACTTCACCTTATATTCACTTCTATAAATCCTACACCCTAACACACTAACAATTTACCCTCCTTACCCCCCATCTCACTCCATACCTCTCCTCATCCTACCTCATCTCCCTCCTACTCCTCAACTTCTCACAAACAAACTACTATCACTATTCCTACTCCCACTCAAAAATCTTAACTACCACAATCCACTCAACCCCACCACCATCCATTATTCCCCAACCCCCCTACAAAATCCCACACTCTCCCATCCCACCAAAACTACTCCCACAATACCTCCACTAAACCCACTTATCTCATAATCACCACTAAAATACAAAACCCTTACAACCAACCCTCATCCCTCCCAATACCCAAACCTTCCCCCACCACCCCTCTCAACCCCCCTAAAACCCCCCTCAACAAATCCATAAATCTATCCTCCTCATTCCCACATTCTTCTCCTCCAAACCATCATACAAAACTAATACACCCCTACCCCCAAATAAACAACCCCCTAAAAAATTATAATTTCACAAAAAAAAAAAACTCTATACCACCCCACCCCCTCCTACTACTCCTCAATACCCCACCCTCCCACCCAACCCACTTACCCTTTATAATTACAAATCCCCCATTGACTCTCACACAAAAACAACTCCTTACACCCCCCAAATTCCCCCCCAATAACCCCCCTCCTATACCTCTCCCACCCTCCTTTTAAACCATTTTTCAACTTTACTTTCCCCTATTCTATTATAAAACTCTAATCTTCCCCCCTACCCTCAATCCAAAACTTCCAACCCCCTCAACTTACCCTCCTACCCAACAAACTACCACCACTCGTTATATCATTCGCGCTAATACATCACAGGTCTCTTCTGCGATTCGTAAATCTTACTTAACATCTCGACTATAGCTATCATTAATACGATTTTACGCGCTCTCTCTTCTCTCTCTAAATGCTGTCATTCTGCGCGTACTCGTCTATTGTCCTCACCCCAACCTCCCCCCCCCCCCCCCTCCAAAACACTCCACCCACTTAAAACCATATACATCCCTCATAAACACCCACTTTTACTCTAAACAACCTACCTGTGCCTAGTGAGTCACACATCATACACTATACCTCTCTCCTATGTGTGTCTCTATAAGATGAGATCTCAATTATAATACCATCCATACCACAACCAGTACAATGTCCCTGTCCTATCTGAACTCTAAGACTGATGTCTGCCTTTGTAGGACAATGCACTTACATACTCTAATATCTACCTACGTGTACTAGTGTTATAGAGTGTCTGCACACTCTCTAAGACGTATTGCCTAGATCCTCACGAGACTCCGCTCTTCCCTCTCTCAACTTTAACAACTCATCACACGTCTAGTATATACAATACACCCTAACATGTGTTTCTAGTCACTTATACTACTATCACGCATACTATCACCTCTACTTGTCTGTAACAATCCTATGAATATCTATCAACTCACACTCTGTATCACTCTTCACATGACCACCTATATGTCCCAGTCACCTCACATAACCAGACTCCCTCGTCATATGTATCCGCCTTGACTCTGTCTATATGATATACATCTACCACCTGTCTGTGAACTCCGTGTCATCACATGCATAGTCACACGTCGTCTTCCACCCCACTCCCTAACCCACTCTTTCACTCAAAACTCACTCTCAATTACAACCAGCTATCCTACAACAATAGTCATGTCACCTGAACTAACTATCGCACTCTATCACACCTTATTCAAATGATGCCATTCTCCACCGTTCGCGGCCACGTTCTCCCGTGATCACACAGAGTCTACTATACTTCGCACACACTGTCCATGTGTCCATCACATCCTGTTACACCCCAACTACTCCATAATCGTCCACAATAAAGTAGGCCTCACGAGTACCACATACACCTCTCTCCAGACACCTATGACTCTCGATGTGAGCCTCTCGCACTGCTCAGACTCAACACCCACGTACCTGTCCATCCTCATGATCACTGCTATGTCTAACAACAACTGTCTAACTTATATTATAGTGTCATGTAGACTACCAGATGTGTCACTCCAACTACTCGTGACACTGTGCACTCTCGTGATCACCAAACTCACTCAGACACTCCCATCTATAAATCCTAGTCCTCAAACAATCCTCTCATACACACCCTCGCCGACTCTGTCAGTATCCAGATACATCTCTCAGTGATCACACTCGTACTAAGTACCACAAATTTTCTCGTGTCTCCACAACCCTCACTCCCTCGACCTGTGACACTACAGTATAGAATTGTAACTTCTCTCCCACCACTTCGACTGAAACACTGTTGTATGTGCGAAATAAGATCGAATACATCACCATGTCATCAGTACTTAGACAGTATTGATCCTACACACTGTGTGAAAGTATGTACAACTATCTATAACCAAATAACTTATGTCGCGCTATCCTAACTACACAAATCGATCTCACCCACTCATCAAACTACACCTATCTCTGATTCATCGTACCATCCAGACACACTACCGTACACTGTCTCCTCTCATCCAATGTTGTCTTCCACCTTCCCCATACACCAACTATCTGACCTAAACAGACGTTCAATATCATGCCAGACACACGTATCCGCTAATGAGGTCTATAGGAGATCGATCTCCCCACAATCCCTGCCACACAAATCCTCCTATGCCGTTGTAGTCATCACCTACCCCCTCCTCCAAATCTCATTTTGTGTGTGCCCCTACTCACCTCACTCACACCACAAAAACAAAACACACCCACAAACACATATACTAATACCCTAACCCATATTCTTCCTCCAATCATTAAACAAAAACCCCCATCTCTAAAAAATTACTCTCTCTCTACAATCTTCTCTCTCCCACTCTCCCGCCCTCTCACTCCCGAAGTCTCTGTCCTCCGTGCAATTGAACAATACGTATTCCTGAATCTTGTGCTCTCATAACTCTAACATACACACTCTCCCAATCCTACTCTCTTCAGGCACCCGCTAGTCACTAAGCTATAGAGTCAAAGTCAGAACACACACTCATTGTCTTCTGCTCATCCACAGACCACTCATGCCTATCAATCAGTACACTCTGTCAGGTCGTATAGATACATGTCTGATAGATGAAAATCAACTCACTCACCACTAGCGATCAGCGCTCACGTGTGTGCTCTACAGTACTACTGCACTCAGTGTACGTCAGTCACATAAGATCACACACTGTTGTATAGTGCCACCACACATCTGAGTCCCATAGTCTCTCCACGCTAGCGCCCCTCGCCTGTGTGTCACTCTCGTCTGTATAACGCTCTACACAGTTACAGTGTGCCCAAACATGACAACCACATGTCCTGACTTTCACTAAATCATCCTCATCGCCACCTGATCATCAACACACACATTAGAGTATAGAGAGATGAGAGTGAGAATCTCACATATAGCATACTCTACCCGTATTCCCACCCATTCATACCACCCTACTATCTGATCCTTTATGTCCAAGCTGTGTGATAAGAGATCCGTGAGAGTCATACAGCTCTGTATGATCTTTCCTCCATGCCACCACTGTCTCATACTATAACGACCCCACGTGTAACCAACTCTAAATACCCTTTCCATATCTCAACACCTCCTCAATAACTCTCCCATCCAATAATCACACTCACTCCAACTGATACTATCCCTAGCTCATCACCCCTAATCTGTGCCTGTGTGTCACCTAATTTGCATCTCCTACACACCTAGAATGAGTCACAACCTACAATCTACTTCTGCCTAACGCACTCGTAGTGCTAGATACTGTGATCCATCACATCACACACCCCAACATGCAACAATGTGTACATCTGTGACATGTGATCCTGTGTACTATGCCAACACCTAATCACTACTCATTTCCCTCATGTTGAACTCTCATGCATCCTAATAACAAGGTCTCTATACACTCTCGTTGCACACACACACTCACGCTCTGAAACTCACACCAAAATCACAACAACCAACCCAACACACAATTTCACCACCACACCCCACATAACGTTGTCAATTATAGTACACCTCACTATCTCTCTGGAATAATAACCAATCTCTATTTCCTCGCTACTACGCAACTCTGTGTCTACTCTACATAGACAATACTCATCTGAACTCCATTTGAACTCACACAACTCGTACACCATGATCTAGACCCCTATCTCACTCATCACACCAGATCCCTATCAACACTACGCCACTTCACTCAAAGAGTATACTGACTCTGAGTCTAGACATCTAGCAGTGACTCACTCACTATTAAAGTCATCAATCTTACTTATATAACTGTCAATTCCAGTTAACCACAGTGTCTTCTCCTTATCTCTGTGCATACTACAAATCTGCGACCCTCTGCACACACACACGCTGCTGCAAATCTGATCTCTACCTCCTGTGTCTAGATCTACTCTGACCCCTAGTAATAAACTAAACTATGACACCCTTTGTCTAGTCAAACATAGATGATCGTCACTAACTCCTACATCATCACCTGCTATAGTAACACATACTGACTCCGTATTCACTCCTTGTCATTCCACTGTCAAAGAGACGTCCCATGTGACTCTCTCTGTGTTGTACCTACAACACCTCACTCGATCACCACTGTAGTCATCATCATACGTTAATCAGCCTCAGTCACTCCAACAGATATAATACCGTGCACTCAGGACACAACATATGTCATTAATCTTGTGTGACACTCAGATCTCACACTCTCTCTCACCACTCTACGCCCCCTATCTGTGAGATACTCTCATCATGACCCAGTAAGAGACCTTGTCTCTATCGACTACTCACCACTCTACGCAGACTAGTGTGCGTCTGTCATGCACGTGCCCACTGTGCAAATCCTACTAATGTACCCCTGAGTCAGAAGTTCTGTATATCTCAACACCCCCACCAAAATAGTCAAGAGTAACTCCACATCCACCAAGACTCTCTGTCCGGCTCTGTATGGCACCATGTATCCTCTCACACCCTAACTACTTCATCCTAACTAACTAACAAACAATCTCACCCCCCTACCCCTCACACTATTATCACTATACCCTACACACATGTCCTGTATCTACCCTCTGCCATCATGTCAAGCCTCTTCATCTCATGAGTCTCTACTACATCACTCTCAATCATAACACTACCTGTATAACCTGAATATATCTCCCATCCATGACATACTGTCCACAGATCAAACTACATCGTCAATATAGCTGCCACATAGTGTGTGATCTATATATATACACCACACATGATCCTCCCTCCTCAGTGTCTCCATCCTGAGACCATCACACTCATGTTACGACTCTACGCATCACAATACTCTCCCACTCCCAGTATATGTGCGTATGTGTCATATACTAACTCACTCGCTCATCTCTCCTCTTTAGTGTCGTACTGCACAAGAAGTTCAGTCTGTCCATACTCTTCAAATCCCAGACACCAAGACCGTCATAGTTGATATATAGAGTGGCAACTCAACTCAATAGTATCTATAGACAAGTAGATCATAACACACCCACCCGATACATCCTCCATACTGCCCAAAACCCCCCCATCCACAACTATGCACATCACCGCTGCTGAAATCCACACCTCTCCTCGTGTGTCCGCCCCGCCCTTCCTCCTCATCCTCAGTAGAGAAAACTAGAACTCAAAGACTGTAATCGTCGCTATCACTAGACTATCGTCATGAATCTCTCCCAACCACGCTACTACATCCATCTCCACTTCAACACTCTTCTAATAATACACTACTCATCACATGTATCTCATCATGTCAGCAGACAGTAACTGTCTGTATCTGACACTCTCACGCCTGTACCAGTCCGAACACTTGTTCTGATTCCTACTCCTCACATATGTCACTCTGACTCCAAACAGTCTCCTCCAAAGTTCTCTGTGCACGTTGTTGTATGCCATCTATTATGTCTTAACGCCTCACGACGCGTCAACACATAATACATCTCTCGATCATACAATACCTGGCGTTAATGTATCAATTGCTACAGTCCAGCTATGTCTCTAGTACTCTGTATTACTCAGTGAATCTAACACACTCACCTATAGACTCACAACACCTCATCTGCACTCTCAGTCATACACGAACCACTACCTGTGTGCGCGTCTACATGCACCACAACTGCACACTAGCTGTCTATAATCCTGCGTGCTCTCACCTGTCTTACCCTCAACTGACTTCTAACCACACTGTGCACAATGTGCGTGCCTCGACTGTCCGGTTCCACACGTTAACTCAAAATGTAGATCTTCTTGCTATTACCCTGTTGGCAGGATCCGTACACTCCCACACTCCTACATACCCCATGTAGATACTCTCTATTGAAACTCTACGCGTGCAACCTCAGCCAACTGATTTCCCTATGCCACTGTGGCATCTCTTGTGCACTGCTTCAACTATATAGACTACACTCTAGACAATATCTCCTCTCACAGAAATACCGTCTGGTCTCCTACATCAATGCCTAATTACATGTTACCATCATCTGGCGGTGTCCTCTCCGTATAGCAATCAAGACGGTGAGTCGCTCGACTAGCATCGTGCTGTCAATTATCATCACTCATAGCGACGATGCCTACCCTATCAGCCTCCATCACGTACACCCAACTCACTAGCTCTACTCAACACCCTCATGCACTGAGATCGCTGCTTGCACCGTCATCGTCTATCACACCGTCCAATCTCATACGTGCTGTCACTATGTGCGCGTACGATATACTAACACTCTCTCACTTGACAGTTCGCTTACATAATACTCCTACGACTCTCTGCACCATGTAAATTCATCTGATCTACCACTACCTCACCCACGACTTCGATACATGTGTGCTCACGCACACATAGTCTTTGTACCGTGGTGTGCCACACACTCACATGTAATCACCCAGCGCTGCAGACTCCTACTCAAAAGAAGACATAATGTACTCCGTGTAGAGACCTTGCAAAGTGTGTATGACCTCAGAATCCTCTCTCTTCGTTAACTGGTCTGATGTCAGTGCGTAAGAATATCCCTCGTCTATCTAGACTGTACAAAACTACTCTTGTCAGTGACAAGACCATAGTGTCTCCTCACTCTCATGTGCAACTCCTAGAGTGCCCAAGCGACCACTAGTGAGAGTAGAATCTACATAAGAGAGATGCTCATAAGTGTCATGTGTGTCTATCAGTCATTACGGATGGAGCTATAGATATATTTAATACGTGCCTAGTAGTGAATGTCAGAAGGATTAACTTACTAATCTCACTGTCGCCACCGTAATAAGCTAGACTGCCAACCTGTGTATCGTCTCCAGGACATCCTGCCACTCGCAGTGAGGATAAGTGTCTATAGCAAGTGTGTTAACAGATCGTTAAAGAGAGAGAAAAGCTCGAGAGTAGATCTAACCCTATGCGTGTGATGCCTAACTGCATCGTCGTATACAGAACTCAATAGATGAACGCTGCGACGTGCTCGATACGCCATCACAGTGCTATACTAACCACCACGTACGTACAGAGCGACAGACAAGGATCTGCTCAGAGAAGTTTAAGCACTACTGAGTCCGTGACACTCACGCAGACGAGCAGTGGCCGGTGACAACACGAGCAGACATTCTAAGAGCGATTGTAACAGTCGATTCTCATATTTAAAACATTTATCTGTTAGCCCAGTAAGTAAACTGTTAACATGTTGTTGGAACAAGTTTTTGAAATTGTTTAGTATTTGTTTGATGTTTTTTTTTTTGCATGGTACTGTGTAAAATTTATTGTTTACACTGTTCGTAACAAATTTATTTTTCATTATATTTTCCATATCCGTGTTTGTAAATTGGACTTTTAAAGTGGCAACATTTATCTTTTTTATTTTTATAGCTTTCAGGATGTTTGTAAGGCGAGGTATCGCGTGAGACTATGTTATGTGATGTGAGAGAAAGCTCGCGCACGTGTCTTTGTCTCGATCGAACTCTGGTGGCGAACGCTGAGCTGAACATAAGCTCTCTGTATTACGAATCCCCAAGCAACTCTCCCACTGCAGTTCTGCCCTGCCACAGTCGTGCACCAGCGCACCGAGCGGATTGGCCGTTGGCGCAAGAGATGCAGGCTCGTGCAAGTTCGCTTCAGTACTGAGACCTAATCTAGAGAGATCTTTCGACGAGTGCGTGCGTGGGTGTGTGTAGTTGTGAGTCTCCAATCTCTCACGCTCTCTGCCTTCTCGCTTCTCTAGATTACTCACGAGAGTCCACGTGACACGCACTCTGCGCTATTCTGAGACTTAGAAGTATCAATGTGAATCTGAAGAATAGATATGCAGATGTGTCTGACTTCTCCAATGAAGTAGCGAGATCGACTCAGATGATCTTCGCTCCTCTGTCATATGCGCGCGCTCGGCTAGAGAGAAGAGGTATATCACGTAGGTCTACGTCCTGCTCGATCTCGTCTCCGCTTCAGTCCTCTCTGCTGGTGTTCGTATGGGAGAGTCCTAAGTGTGGGTGAAGATATTCCAGTGATCTGTAGTGCGTGTGCTCTCGCCGTATCGCAGTTCTTTCGTACGTGGCCCTCACCGCCACATTTCCAGCACTTCAGTGGTTGTCTACTTTGGTCTTTACGAGCCGTAATCTTCTTCAGGATCTCCTTGACCTGTCGCTCAATTTCCGAGAGACGAGTCGAATTCGAATCCGGGGCACTCACTTCCACGCTCCTGATTGAATGGCGATCCTTGCGGGATGCTTGCTGTGCAGCCTCGAACTTCATTGCGTAGACTAGACCAGATTTAAGATCTTTAATGTCCGCCATCCGGAGAGCCGTCTGAATTTCTGGACTTCGCACTCCGTCTATGAAGTAGTTCAGCGCCAGGTTATCGCGAACATCCGAAGGACAGTTCGAGAAGGCGAGATGGGAAAGCCTCTCGACGTCTGCTGCAAAAACTTGCAAAGTCTCTCCGGCCCTCTGCAGTCGGGATTTCAGCTGGAGTTGGCTTATTTCTTTTTGGCATACTTCGCCAAAGCGAAGCTCCAGGGCCGATGATAAGGCTTCGAAGTCATGGTGCTTGTCCTCTGGGAAGGTCTGTAGTATATCAGCTGCATCCCCTCTCAGCGAGGCTGCAAGTTGACAGGCTTTCGTGGAAGAGTCCCAGGAGTTTGCTTCTGCAACGATGAGGAACTGCTTCTTGTAAATATTCCACGAGGTCTTCCCGTCAAACGTAGCCAGTTTGATGGATGGACGAGAAGTTCCAGCTGCAGCTACACAGTCACTTGAGTTGTTGTAGGATGCTGATAACTTTGATTCAAGTTCTTTAATTTTCTTTTCCACGTGATTCTCTACTGTGGTGATTCGATTCTCAACACCGTCTGAGTTGTTGCAGGATGCTGATAACTTTGATTCAAGTTCTTTAATTTTCTTTTCCACATGGTTTTCTACTGTGGTGATTCGATTCTCAACGCTGTCAACTTTTTCTTCTATAGCCTCCACTTTATTTTCCATATTGGCAAATTTATTTTCCACCAAACTTTTCATCGACGTTAGATCGCACTTAATTTCTTCTTGACTTGAAGTTATGCTCGCGGTTAAATCACTCTTTAATTGTCCTTGATTAGTAGCCAGAGTCGCCATATCATTCTTGATTTCTTCTTGACTTGAAGTTATGCTAGCGGTTAAATCACTCTTTAATTGTTCTTGATTAGTAGCCATAATCGCCATATCATTCTTTAATTGTTCTTGATTCGCAGTCATGTCACTTTTAACAGCGTTGATAGCATCAAGGAGTTTTTGTAGTTGTTCCTCCATTGCTCGAGTAATCACCATGAAATTCTGAAGTCAAAAAGTCCTCAGGAAGAAAAGTCCAAGTTCACAGATAATTAAAAGAAAGTCCTTGAAGATGCCCCACGTTGGGCGCCAAAATTGTAACGAGTCCGTAGCACCTTCAACTTTCTTCAAATGAGCATTCCAATCTTGAGGAAGTAACTATAAATTTATTTACAAGTATGTACACTATTTACAATAAGAGCAGAAAACAATTGCTAAACATCAGCAATTAGGCAGCCAACAGTACACTGTACTCTCAACAGTAACTCAGCACCACGTATCAAACGTGAACAGTAATTAAGCAATTACAAAAGCAAAACAACCATCCGCCCAAGCGGATGAAAAACGAGTCACCAGAATCAAATCTGAAAATAACTGACTGACTTGTGTTCAAGGCCAGCTATTTATACACGGAAAGAATTCCCGACAACTTTCTAGTAATATCTGGAATATTCCAAATCATTCATAACTTTAAACAATTCATTCAAGAAAACGCTAGAAATAAAAAGAAAAACACCACTCCGAGCGAAAATGTCTTCACGCTTATTAAAGTTAGGGCAAGTGTAAAAACTACAAAGTGTTACGGGGCCGGTATACAAGTGATAAAAGTGATATCTTCAGATACTTTTGCAACATGACGTCAGATAAAACCAAAACTAATGAAAATGATGCAAGGCAGGAAAAACAACAACTATTTACAAGATTTGTAACAATATGAACAAGAAGGTTCTTCTGCCTTTATATGGAAGTTTGGTAAGACCTCATTTGGAATATGCTGTTAAGTTTCGTTCTCCTTATCTAAAGAAAGATTACTTTTTTGGAAAGGGTTCACAGGAGGGCTACGAGGTTAGTGTATACATTTTCTAATTTAGACTATGATTCCAGACTTAGAAATTTTAATATGTATAGTCTTGAGCATAGGAAAATCAGAGGGGACATGATTAAATCGTTTGAGTTTATCAAATAAAAGATGTTACGGGGTAGATTTTTGCTCGGAAAGCAGGACAAGTTGTCATTGCTTTAAGCTGTTTCCATTTCAAGCTAACCTGGAGTTTAGGAAAAAAATACTATTTTAGCAGGGTAATGGCAACAGTTTACCGGAAGAGGTGATAAGGTGCAATGGAGTAGATAGCTTTAAAAGGGCCATTGATCTTCATTGAGAACTATAATTTGACTAGGACCAGCCCAGCTGTGCACAGAGCCTCTTGTTGGTCGTTGCATTTGTATTTGTATATTGCTTTGAGAAACTGAAATGATAAACCCGTTCGGCGACCGTTCAGAGTGGTATTCGAAGCAGTTTTATTATAAATGCAAATTTATTTGCCCACGAAAGAAGAGACATTTCTGTGCAAGGGTAAGATTTTGAACACCTACGATGATGACTTTCATTTAAAATGTACTTCATGTTGGAAAAGACTTTAATAACTACATTACTGTCGACTAACCGCCTGTTTTTAAATGTCAAGACCACTATGTTGGAAAAATTAAAACTGTGTGTGTGTGGTGCGTGCGCTTGGGGCACAAAAACAATGAAAACATTTGTTTTCCATTAAGCGTATTGATTTCAAAAACCTTGCTAACTTCTCAATATTTTATTCGGTAAAATGAAAACTGATGTATTCACATTCATAGATTAATAGACTTGTTAAAATGAAAATACCATCAAGAAGTTTTAAAAATAAAATACACCTTTCGGGAGACTTAATGAAAATTGCCTTTCAACGTAATCTGTAGCAAAAGAAAGAAAGTAGTTAAAAATTCATTTATAAATCGTTGCCTGAAGAAAAAGAAAAAAAGCTTTTTTGAAATAAATCGGGAAACTTGAACGGATTGAAAACGTCATATTAAAAGATTAACACTAGAAAAGCTCATTTTTTATGACGATTATTAAAAATTAATGAGGAAATGCTTTTTAAAGGTGAAAATTTCCAAATAAATCAAACAGAAAGATAGATTATTACTGCTGAAAAATAAATGCTAGTTCTTTTTCTTTTATTTTTTATCTTGCTGTTTCTTAATATTTTGTTTGTAGTTTTATTTTAAATCCGATTTTAGAAGCTGTGATTACGAAGTTTAATAATTAGGAAAAAGAAATAATAAAGGTTTTCGGACGTTTATAAATTTGAGATGACATAAGTAAAACAAAACTTCTTATACCAGGCCAACAGCACTTCGAAACAGCCAGCAAAGAATTTTAATGTGATTTTGTAATCTGAAAATAATTGAAACAAACAAATTTGAAAAAACACAGCGTCGGTTTTAAACGTAACATTATTTTAACGTTTTTTTTTTTTTTTTTTGTGTGTGTGTGTTTTAATGAACAAAGCATAAATGTTAATGAAAGCAAAAGTGTTAAATAAGCAATTATGACATTAATCTGCAAAAGTGGTTGTCTGTCTATATTTTCCTTTTACAAAACAGATCTTTTAATGCTCAATAATTCACATGGCGGAAACGGGAGGGAGGGGTTAGGCTCGAATACAGATCCACAGTGCACGTCGGATCTTTGCAAATTTTAGCACAAGGGTTCTCTGATGCCCAAGTATTCTCATAGTGAGTGTTATGAATCTGATAGAATGATAGTGTGAGCTTCACTGTGAAAACTTTTCTCAGATGACTTTTCATCCTAAAGCTCTCTTTTCGTTGCATCGAGAAAGAGATTCCGTGAAACCCTGAAACGTTTGTAGTAATGTGGAAGTTTTGTGCAATAAAATGTTGAAAATTCGTGGTGACTCCTGACTAATGATATTTTTTTAATTGAATGTATTACAGTTTTTCTGGTTGTTTTACTTTCGGTTCTTTACTTTTTCTTCTGTTGTGTCTATGAAAACGTTATGTTAAGTATAGCCGTGAGTCTTGATGGCGGCCTGTGATTTCATTAATGCTTTCGACCTATAAGTTTACCCATGATGACTAAACTCCTATTCTTCGTAGAACAGCACTTACCGGCCGGGTAAAACCGGGGGCCTACATTACACCCCAGTTCGATTACCCTGTTTAAATGTTTTAATTTTCATATTATTTTTACATGTTTGGATTTTACAATTTTACAGTTTTTAATATTGCTTTTTGAGTTTTGAATTTCATATTTTTACATTTTGCCTTTTGCATTTTATGTTTTTATATATTATTTTTTTACATTTTACCTTTTTACATTTTATACATTATATCTTGTTACCGTTTACCTTAATGTATTTTTTACTCTTTACTTATGATGTATCTCTCTCCATGAGTATGTGTTGAGTGTGTGCATACATGAGTCAATGAACTTTGTTCAAGAGCTTCTACTAGAACTAAAAAATTTGCCTTGGAAAAGTTTATAACTAGAGGCAGTTAGAAAAACCCGGCTCCTCTATTTGTTATGGTTGTACACTGCGATGCAAAAGTTGAGAAAAGATACAAATATATGAATAAAAAGAAAACTATTCAGCGAAATGCTTTCAAATTTCTACTGCAGGTAGACATTATGGTCCCAAATACGTGTCTGGAGTTTTTAAAATTACAACCGAAATGAAAACCTGAAATTAGAAAAGACTTTTTTTTTTCTGCTGTTACAAAAGTTTAGACAAAAGTCAGATTTTATGCAAATATGTCTTGAAAGGTAATTGTTGGAGGTAAGGCGGGACTTTTTGTTTCGAATATAATGTGCAGGGATTTCTGAATGAATAATCAAACTACCAAACTCTCTGTAGTTCTCGTGTAAAGAAGAAGAGAAAGTTTGCAAGCCGAAATTTAAAAATGAAACCACTTTGCTTTTGTCTTTTAAATCGGTCCTAGTATGGTAGTACATTGTTTTTTACTTCGTGGAGAGAAAATTCAGACATGCGTATCGATCAAATAGGCCAAGAAAAATTATATTTCTTAAGGATGAAAGAATTGAAAAAACGGCTCGAACTGACGATTCGCCCCTTAATCCTGCAAAACTTCTACTTGGGACAAAAACAGCACATGACAGCTAAGTAAATGAACAACTGAATCGGGATGCATGAAAAAAAAAAACAAAGAATTGGTGCTTGAGCCTTTTCGGAAACAGTGTCCCAGATCAGCCAGATTTTAATGGGAAAATTTAATGGGAAAAGCAGCACATTTATCATCGTGACTAAAAATGAATGTTACCTTCTCTGATGCAAAATTACTAAACTTTGGATGATCTAGATGGTTTATAATTCTCTTAACGTGATTAAGAAAATATCCGATGAACATATGCTGTGCTGCTTTTACCATTAAAATCTGGCTTATTTCTTTCGATTCTTTTTTTTTAATGCATGCCGATTCCGTTGTTCATCTACTTAGCTGTACCGTGCTATTTTTGACCCAAGTAGAAGTTTTGTAGGAAAAAAAGGCGAATCGTCAGTTCGAGCCGTTTTTTCAATTCCTTCATCCTTAAGAAATATAATTTCTCTTGACCTTTAATCGATACGCATGTCTGAATTTGCTCTCCACGAAGTAAAAAACAATGTACTACCATACTAGGGCCGATTTAAAAGACCAAATATTAGCAAAGTTGTTTCATTTTCAAATTTCGACTTCTAAACTTTCTCTTCTTCTTTACACGAGAACTACAGAGAGTTTGGGAGTTTGATTATTTATTCAAAAATCCCTGCACCTTATATTCAAAGCAGAAAGTCCCACCTTTTCCCCACCTTTCAAGATATATTTGCATAAAATCTGACTTTTGTCTAAACTTTTGCAACAGCAGAAAAAGTTTTTAAAAAAATGTCTTTTGTAATTTTCGATTTTCGTTTCGGTTATTTTTTTAAAAACTCCAAACACGTATTTGGGACCATATTGTCTACCTGTAGTAGAAATTTGAAATCATTTCGCTGAATAGTTTTCTTTTTATTCATATATTTGCATTTTGTCTAAACTTTTGCATCGCAGCGTATGAGAGCAGGAGCCATCAATGTAACCGTAGACAAAGTCCTCTCGTGGAAACTTTTCAATTGTCTGGAGCCCCTTCTCCCTGATAATATCAGTCATCTCGTTCTTACGTCATGGCTCTAAGAGTCTGGAGTGAATATTGATGTTCAATAAAAGAGATTTTTTTTAATAGAGAATAACTAATTTATTGTGCTCATGACCAAAACTTGCTCTAATACCTCTGTCATATTGTATGAATGAGGATCTCTTCTGTCTTGTTTTGGCATAATTTGTGATTGTAACCGTGCATATGTTTAACAGCATAGATAACGTTTTTTTTTTTTTTTTTTTTAATGATTTCTTTATGTAGAATGGCATTAAACCATGTCAGCCTAGTAGAAAACGAGTGGCCAGCGCTTTGTGGAGACCGGCTTGGAATCGGAGTAGTGCAAATTTTATAAGTTTAATGGGGAAGGGAGACCGGCGACCAAACTGACTAAGGCGCGCCTTGGCTCTTGGCGGGCCTGCTGTATGCTGCAGTCCTAAGCACAAAAGTCATATCTTCTTTTTCAACAAAATTGAGTTATTGCCACCAGGTGGCTCTTTGTGACGTATTTTACCTAAATACAAAATTATATGGTCATTTGAGAAAGGGGAAATATGTTTTTAAAAATTCTGAACAAGTTTCATCGGAATCAAGTACCGGAACACTTTTCAGCTTTAATTGTAAAAAAAAAAGTAGTTAAAAGATTTTTTTTTAATTTGATTTTTTGGGTAAAAACTTCGGTCATGCTTTGCTTTTGATATTCCAAGCAAGCAGAGACAAAACATTTCGATCAGTTATTATTTATATATATAGGAATTTAGAGGTGTTCCGAATCACCCAGCTGATAAGGGTCAATCGGAACACATGTTATTTTTTTTTTTTCAATTTAACCTGTAATAAGTCTCACAAACATGAGTAATATTGATGGGGGAGAATAAGAACAGATATTTACTGTCAAATAAAAGTTTATTTAATATACCTGTAAAAGTTTATGATTTGTCAAAATTTAAAATGATTTTGAACTTATGAAAAATTAAAATTAATTTTAAGAAATGCTTTTGAAATAAAATACAAAGCTGTAACATAAATGGAAGGCACTCATATCGTCCACAAATATGTACTTGGCCTTAAAACTAGCAGTTATGGCTTGACTTAAGTTTTTTCATAACATCTTCCTGGATGAACGCTGCCTTTTCTTTAGTTTCTTAAAATCTCTGGGTTTTGGAGATTGTCCTGTAAGATTTTCCCACTTTTCCATCACTGTCTGTGTGCTGGACTTTTGCTAAATAGAGTCTGTGTGACTTTCCCCATGTATTTTAGGTAAAAAAAAGTCTCCTGGAGTATAAATCTTTTTAAATCTGCAACTTTCTGTCATTCTAAGATCTAATTGCTCACGAGAAGAGATAAACAGTAATAAATCCTTGTTCTTGTCTTGACTAGAGAAATTGGGGTTAAAATCTTGATTTTTCAAACAGTTTCCTTTAAATAAGTTTGAACTTAAACAACAGAACCAAGTGTTCCGATACACTTCGCTTTTTTTTTTTTTTTTTTTTTTTTTTTTTTTTTTTTTTTTTTTTTTTGACACAGGAAAAGAAAATTTCCTGTGTCATTTTTCAGTACTCTTCATTTTTATGACACAATTTTTTAAAAATGTAAATTCTAATGTGGTATTCAGTTGTTCAGATACATGCATAATTGAAACATACCACTCTTAGGTTTAAATTATAAGAAGGTTTGTACTTACATATGAAGTTTTGCAGTCTATGAAAACGTGATGTTTTCAAGCATTCCACATGCAGCCCTCCTTATAAGCTAGTAGAGTTGGCCGATTGACAAAAGTAATTTTTTCTTACTTCCTATGATCTTACCTTTCTAAAAATAATAATGGCGAAAAATACCCAATAGTATATTTATGAAAAATTTCTTTGTACGGCCGGGAAGTTTTGTTCCGATTGACCCCGCTGTTCCTATACACCCCATTTTACGGTACATGGTGGCGCAAAACTTTAAAGAGTTTTATCTCAGATTGCGTTCGAGTGCGGATACCACGTTTACGCTTAGCACGACAGTATAGTACAACTCATGAAATGTTCCAATTTTTTCGTCCTCTGTTTGCATGATATTTAGCGGGAAGGAAAAATCTGAAACAGTTGAGATTTATGCAAATCTTCGGAGAACATGAAATGATTAACTATGTAACACAGAGGTTCGAAAAAAGAGAAACGAACTTTTCAAAAAGAAAAAAGTTTCAAAATTGCAGTTCTTAATTTTGAAAACTTAACCTTGTCAAAAACAAATTCAGTTCTTTGTTAGATGCTAATTAAAGATTAAAAAACTCACACGGCACTGCCTTTGCTAAACAGAAGAATTTAAAATCAGAGAGCTGAAAAAAAGAGTAATTTTTAATTATTTGAATAAAATATGCGCAAAAAAATCCTCTCCAGAGCACACTTCTCAAAAAGCCTCATTAAAATCTGAAGTTGAAAATATACTCAGGCACATTGAAAATAGCGACCCAAGAAGAAGGCATCGGATTGAAATGAAATTTAATACACATAATGATACAGATGAGAGAATCACTTGATCTCAAAATCAAGACAATTGAACGAATACAGAGTGTGCAAGGACACAAATACAGAGCAACTTCAATAGCGTGTTGGACCACCTCTAGCTGCAATACATGCCGCCACACGGTACGGCATTGAGTTGATTAGACGCCTGATGTTGTCCTGAGGCAGATGGGCCTACAAATTTGTAACGGCCAACTCCAAATTACGCTCAGAGTGACACGATGGCATCTGACGTTTTAGCTGATCCCACACATGCTCTATAGGGGATAAGTCGGGGGAGCGGGCCAGCCACGGAAGAGTCTGAAAATGACGTAGGAAGTCTTGAGCAACTCTTGCTGTATGCGGGCGAGCATTATCTTGCTGGAAAATTGCCCCTGGGAGACCATTTAGGAAAGGTCCTACATGGGGTCACAGAATATCATCAACGTAACGTTGGCCAGTTAAGTTTCCACGCATCACAATTAGATTGGACCGGCTATCATAGGATATGGCCCCCAAGACCATTACACCAGCTGTGCGGGTTTCGACATTAGGGTGCCAAGTTTCGACATTGTACAGATTCCCTGTATTTGTGTCGTTGCTCACCCTGTATTAGTTTAATTGTCTTGATTTTAAGATCAAGTGAATCTCTCATATGTATCATTATGTGTATTAAATTTCATTTTAATCCGACGATTTCTTCTTGGGTCGCTATTTTCAATGTGCCTGAATGTAAATAACAAAGAAAAAAATCCCAAAGAATCATTATTATTATTATTTGAAAGAATAAGGGCAGTAATCCTTCGATAATTTTGTGCATTACTATCATGCATTAGAAACTACTTAGTGTTTCATCAAAACAAAGTTAAATTTAATATTCTTATCTGTGAAATGAAATCGTGAAAATCATGTAAATTATAAATGAATAATAGCGACACATTTTGTCTATTAATTAGATATAAATTTATTTTCAGAGAATCAAATGTATTGCTAATATGTTAATATAGTTTATTTAAATGTTTAAAAACTAATAAAATATTTAAATATTCCTATTTGAAAGAATCATGACTTTTACAAAATGTAAGCTTTAAGTTATTTATAGCATTAATGGCACATACATTAACTATGCTGGAATTTTGAAATATATTATTTTTCACTAATAAGGGGATATAAAGTTATCAGTGTTGTGTGAATATTTAATGTAAATGTTTTATTATTTTTCGCAACTTCTTTCATTGCATTAATAATTATTTAAATATTTATGAAACGTAAATGGTATTAAAAAGAAGAATTGGTTAGTATATTCATTGAAAAACGCGTTGCGTGATGTTTTCGAAAATGAACGAAGTTATTATTAATATCAAACATATTATAAGCTTACACACTTTTACGTGAATTAATGAATGAATTTATTCATTGTCATTTGCCCTACGCAGAGAAATTTCCCCTTTTAGTGCAAGCATAAAAGTTTAATTTTTTATTATTCATATCTTTTAAAACACAAATTTAAATATAAAATCAATATTTTCTTTTGTAGTATCAAACAGATAAAGGTAAGAGAAGGGAAGAAGATGAGAAAAACAAAAAAACATGAGTCTTTGATGCGTTAAGAAACACATTGTAAACAAAATTTTCTTTAGTAAAAATTGTAAAAAAAAAAAAGCCATGTGAAAAGTCGTAGGAGGCATATATTGCTGAAAACAAAACTAATAAATACTCGAATAAATAACTCTTAAAAAAATCTGGGGAAAAAAATGGTTTTTTCGCCTGAAAGAAAAGTTTTTATATTTGAAATGGGTGGCTCGTGATTTGTCAATGTATCTGTTTAATAACTTATGAGAGAGCAGAGCGATCTGAAAAAAAAACATTTTTTCAATTAGTAGTAACTGTACGTAGCTTTTTCTCATGAGATAGAAACTTTTAATTACTAGTTAACGATTTCACTTTTTCCACCATATTTTTTAGTAAACTTGCTTTTATATAAAATATCGCCATCAAATAAATAAATAATAAGATGGCGAGGGCGAATCAGTCATGTTTAAAAAACATCAAGCGCAAAATATTGATAATAATCACAGAAAACTTTTTCCAATGATATTAATACTGCAACTGCTGATTAACGGCGAAAATTTTTTAATAAGCATAATCGTTGAGTACTTTTTTGAAAATTCTTTGATGAAATAGAAAACACCGTCTTCGGAAAGAAAACATCGAAACCGAAACATCGATGTTTGAAAAACGTCAACCATAACGCATCGATGTTTTAACAAAAACATCAATGTTTGCATAACATCCCCAGGTAGCACAAATAACTTTTAAACGTTTTTAAGCGGTTGTTACAACGTTAATAACCATTTTACAGCCTTTAAAAACGAAGTGTGCTACTTAGGTCGGCATCGATGTCGCACCACTAATACACATATTGACGAACGGTCCTCTCACAGCTTTCGCGCTGTGCGGTGAGCTTTTTTCCAATGGTGAAGAGGCTCTATTGTAATCTTGAAATCACTATATGCTGGGCTTTCTTCACAGTTCGTGCTTTAAGTTATTTTTTCACTTATCATATTTTAGCACAAAGCTCATTTGATCATTTTTCATCTACCACATAAACTACTTTCAAAATTTATGCAAAAAGAAAGAAAAATCCAGTAGCATATTAAATCTGTCAATGATTTAAACCTTTCACCTTAACAAATATCCTAATCCAACTCACCCATTAACCAGCTCTGTCCAAATCGATTACTTTTACCTCTGCAAAAACTTCAAAAAAAAACATAAATTGCCGAGACTCCACACTCCCTTCAAACATAAGCATAATGTCGGAGCGTTCATTAATATTTTAAGAGGCGACATAATTAGCAGGCGGATACCTAGCGCATTTGCTTGATGAGAGCGCCTGCTTGCATGAAACAAGAGTGATTAAAATTCCAGTTGCGTTAACACAAATTTAAAGCAGATTAACAAGATTTTCCGTGTACACGTGTTGACGAATTGCCTTTGTTAGTGTTGTTAAGTGCATAGCAATAATGGTACATGCTTCTTCAATTTTATCACGGAACGTATACAGTGAAAGAGTAGCACTGATTTATATATTTCGTGTACTTCTCGTTAAAAAGGCTTTTCTAAAGTTATGTTGGCTGTGTTTTGCTGCAATGAGGATAATAACACAGTACGGGTTCTGTTGCTATAGCTATCGGGATTATGTGTTATTATTATACTATTAACTAAATTGAAAGTTTCATTGAAAATTCTCATGTATGTTATTAATCGAGAGATATGAAAGCCAATCGTACACATTGCAGAAGTTATTAATCATCACAAACAGCATCAATATAATGGAAATATAGCAATAAATAAACAAGACGAAATGTTTAAAAAAATTAGGATTAAACCTTCTACTATATTTTTGGGGGCGTATTTGTACTAGAAGAATAAATTACTATTTACAGCATTACTACTTTGAGAGTAGGGGAGAGCGGGGTTAAAAATTCCGTTTTTAAATCAAGCTTCGTTATGAAAACTTGATTCTAGAATTAATCGTCCGAGGTTAAAACCTAATTCTATATGTTCCTTTGATATAAAAACTATTTTTTGACTTGCATATTGTAAGATTTTTTAATAATAAATTGTATAGTAAATAAAGCCGAAAAGAGAAACTAACCCCGACATGGGGCAAATTGTTCCGAGATTGACAAGACGAAGAACAACGATGCTGATTTCGAATTTAACCATGTTGCGAGATGAACAACTCATCAAAAAAATAATTTGAAAGTAAAAAAAAACGATGTTTGATATTAGTAAGATTTTATTTAAGGACTACAACAATATCGTTCAAATAATCATTTTTTTTTTCTCATTTTTACTACAACTTTTTTTCTTTGTTTTTGCGTTCTAATATTAATAATTTGTGCGCAAGGGTTCAATAGCTAGTTCCTTGCAACCCCAAAACACACGCCAAAAACTTCATTTGAATGTCGGTACCTAACTCGTTGCTATTTCTATATTCATTATTGCATATTTTAAAAAATAATATCATGCCATTTTGCCCTACAGATATTACAACGGCTGGGAAACTTGGTATCAGAAAACTTGTATCCACTTGTGCCATCGAAACCGCAAACTTTGACAGTCAAGAACTGGAATTTCAAAAGTGAAGCAAGTTCACCTTACATTAAAATGTTGCCCGACGACCTTGCATCGGTGGAGAATGCCACGGAGGTAAATCCAGTGAACGCTTTTCTGAAATGCGCTCGAGAACCATAAATAAAAGAATATTATTTCGATATTTTTCTTTCAATAACTTATGGTTCCGTGTTTTAATCATTATAAAAATTTGAGAGATGAAATAGGCAGTACTGTCTAATCTTCTTAGGTAAAACCTTCCGCACATTTACGCATGCGTCAGGTCTTCTCTGATCTCACCAAAATAGGAGTGTTAGGAAAGATGACAATAAGGAGAAGAATAATAAAGAGCATTTTGAGCCGTATCAAGCAACGTGGAAGGATGCTAATTTTAAATGCATAGTTTAGTTGAATATGTCAAAAGGATATAACAAATGCAAGTTTTAAATTGAAAACTTCGGAAAGTTATCACGCACAACCCATCTACCCTTTTTTAAGTGGAACTGTTCGCGAGGGCTAGGCACGGTTCTCAAGGACGGACAGTATACTGCTTAGTACGAATAGCTTTTACTAAGCTTTCTATATATCTTGTTCTTTCAATTTTAATGTAAATGTTGTTGGTTACACATTACCATTACATATATAATCTAAATATAAATATGTTAAGATTAACTGAAAATTTTGAGTATTGTAATCAAGAAATCAAATACTTATTTTATTTCATACTTTTTAGTCGAAATCAAGTTTATAGAAGTATTCTTTAGATTCAAAAAAACACTTTTCATATTTTATTTTACCTCGACAACGTATGATTCTTCTGAAAAAGTGGTTTGTTTGAATCTCATACTCTGCACGGACCCTTAAAGTTTTGAACTATGATGACTGCTATTTTGGCTGCAAATTTTTTGTGTTTGCCCATTATTTTTCAATGAAGATTATTTCCTCAAGTTTTTATAGACTTAGAGCAAGACTAAAAAGTTAGATTTCGTATTTGTTTTACTTATTTTCTTTTCACAAATTTTTACTTGTTTTCTTTTTCTCTTCAAACTTTCAATGTAGGAACTCTGTCTTTTATTTTGATAATTATTTCAGTGGGAAGTATACATCTCAGAATAACGGTTGAGAAAAAAGAGGTCTTGTAAATTAAACGGGAGCATGTTATACTTGTATTTAGCTAAATGTATATGCATATTTTGAAAGATAGGTAAAGATACATACAGGTATATTGATAAATCTATAATGCCTTCATAAGAAATAAAGTCCTATCCCGAAAGGAAGAAATGCTGAAAAAAACTAGAAGATATATTTTTGACCTTCATCAAATCTATTAACATAATTGTTATAGCTCATAAGTAGGGCCCTGCAGGGTCAAAATTTTATATTTTCCTTGAAAACTATTTGAACAAAAACAAAAAAAATCTGTAAAAAAAATTGCAGTAAAATTCGGTTTCAGAGCCTTTCCAATTGTGATGGCAGTACATATACATGTATGTGTAAATAGATTAATCAATTAATAGATATAAATAGATCGAAAGGAAGATGAAACTAATGAATTTTTAGGTGTAAAAAACTTATTACTTTCATGTTAAATTATTCATATTAAACTTGCTGCATCCTATTCTTACCTGCTGTATCAATTGATTTTTCACACGTAAGAAAATAAATCCATCCCTCGCTTCTGAAGGCTTAATTTCAAAGAAAGAGATTCGTTTGATTAAGCGAATAGCTACTTTAATTAAAAATACGTGCTTCGCTGAACTAAACGGATTGCTTTAAAATAGTTGCCTTCTCCCCTTATTACGGGGTCCTTCGGTTTCTAATTTTAATTATAGCTTCGCCTTTGTTATTTTTTGAAGAGATTCGAATGTTTGGATAAGAAAGCTTATACTAAAAAGATAGAATACAGAAAGTAAGGAATCGCCCACTCATTCGATTGCTTTCACTGCTTTGATTTTTCAGTAAAATCAGATTTTGATTACCCAGCTCTCATATTTTACATTTTAAATGTCTGTTTATTCTTTTCTCTATCACTCGAGAAACCTTAGGTATATGAGGCATGTAAGTGACGGTTAGCTTCAAAATTTTGCAATTCTTTTTCTAAAAACATTATGGTAAATATATTTATTACTAGCTGAGTGGCCCGGCGTTGCACGGGCTGCCTTAGAAATGAAAGCAATGTCAAGTGACGCATCCGCTTTCGGTAGGGCAACAAACTTGCCGCCACGACGGCTCACTACAACCAGCGCCCGCTACACACGGTTGCCAAAACAATACTTTCAATGAACGCCATCTCTCGAGAAGAGTGGAAACTAATATGCTCCTGCTTTTCGACCATTATTATTTTTAAACTATAATAATAACTCCCTTCACATAGCGTTATCTTGTAAAGAGTTAAGCCTTCCTCATTAAATGAACTATTCAACACAAAAAGAATGACAATTCAAACTAGTAATTCCTGAGATTAGCGGGTTCAAACAAATAAACTCCTCAGGTCTATATTGCTAGTATAGAAGATATAGATTATTTTTAAAAAGAGTTGTGTGTGATCATTTCTTTCACATGATATAGTGTTGAAATTTGAAAACGAACTACACGATAAGGGTTTTTCGAAAATCTTTCAATGCTATTAATCCACTAGAAATAATTTAAAGTTATTTAAAATGTCCAACTAAATGATTTTACCTAATTAATTTTAACTCGTCTCGGTTTCTATTTCTGTGCTGTAGATAGAAAATAATCTCAAAGAAAGTAAAATTTTGAGAAAGTACTTTTTTTGGCAGAAAATTGTATACGCCTTGGACTCTCAATTTGATTTAATTTCATTGAAAGCTGAAAAAATGTCATGTTGTTCGTGAGAAATTTGTGCCAGATTTTCCCGAATTTTTATGCTCTTTATATGAATGAATTTATGAAACAAAAGTACAAGTATGAATTAACTAACAAACGAAGTAAATAATCAGCAAAAAGTACTCCAAATATCGTTTGATCACTGATGAGATAGAAAAGCGAACAGGTTTAAAGATTGAAACGGACGCGATTCTTAGTTTGCACAAATCCAAGTTCACCGTTTAAATTGTGTATATGATATGAATTTAGCAAATTTACATCGACATGAACGAAAGACACCCTACAACTTTTCCCTTCTTTCCCCAACTCAGATAGAATTGTCTTTACTGGACGTTTTCCAATTTCATTGTAAACGTGGTCAGACAATCTTTCAAGGGCACAATGGAGTCCCTTAATGAGTACAAGAGCGCTCAACACAAAATAGTAAAGTTGTGACTAAACGTGACGTCATCGTACACTGCAAAAAAAATGAACTTTTGCTTTTACAGTATAATACTGGCAGCCGAGGTTCCAATTTAAAACTAAAATGCACAGTAATAAACTGTAAAACAAGCAACTTTAGTTTCTTACTGTAAAGGTATTAATTTTATATTTTATTGTCGTAAAATTTAGCTGTATTATACAGTAAAAACAATAGTATAATATTAACAGCAGAGGTTCCAGTTTAAAACTGTAAAATACAAGGTAATAAACTGTAAAATTAGCAATTCTGCAGTTTAGTACTGTAAAAGTAGAAATTTTACAGTTTACTACCGTAAAATTAGCACTTTTTACAGTTTATTAAAGTAAAATGATCCGTATTATACTGTAAAAGCAATATTCATTTTTTAAAGTATAATGCTGTGTTCACTCATGGCTAGAGTCTGGATCATGTGCCGTACATATGCAATTGCATATGTTTCCTTCTTTTAAAGTTCGTGTTATAAATGCATAAAAACGGCGAATGTTTAAAATAAGTTCATTGTCTTTTTTACTTATTTTTAGACACTTTCTAACTTTTACAAAATAAAAACATATGACTCTCTTTACAAAAACGACAAACTGCGAAACCCATTGCCAGCAATTTCGTCAGAATACCTATCCTTGTGCTGACCAAAAAAAAAAAGGAACAAAGAACTCCAAAAGAGCAAGCAACTCTGAACTAGATTATTTGTGTAGGATACGCTTTATACTGCCGTGCTAAGAGCAAAAGTGGCATCTGCAGTCGATCTCAAACTGAGATATAACTCTTAAAAGTTTTGCGCAACCATGTAATATTCAGACGAAACTTTTCCAGATTTTTTTTTTAAATATTTACCGCTCTCAAATGACCATATAATTTTGCATTTAGGTAAAATACGTCACAAAGAGCCTCCTGGTGGCGATAACTCAATTTGTTTAAAAAGTATAGATACGACTTTTGTGCTTAGCACAGAAGTATAGGTTGAAAGACTGGTATTTTAAAATTTTAAAACAATAATTCCATTCTTCATAATCGTTGCTTAAATTGGTGTTTGAGTCTGAAAAGCTTTTAATAACATCTATAATAGCTACAAACAAGGACCTCATTGTGGATTAATTGAGGAAGTAACTAACGTAAATATCATTTGATGTGTAACCAATTAGTTTAGTACATTTTTATAAACTCAATAGCAAAATGCGAAAACAGAAGTACTAATCAGTTTTTATTTAGGCGTAGCATGACAATTTTGTCTAGATCAGTAAATAAATATTAGCAGATATTTTAGATGATTCTAGGGTACATTTTCATGAATTTTAGTGCATCTAGCCCGTGCTCTACTTATGACAATTGTAAGAGTTTCACACATGGCAATTTTAAGAACATTTTGCGATTTTGATTGTTTGGTTTACTTACATTTGAGATGGCTTTAGATGAAGAACTTTTGATTATATTTCGTATGAAATTAACAATGGGATCAAACCAATTTTCTAAATTTATAAGAGTTGTATTAGTTCCGATTCAAAATATTTTGGTAATTATTCTACATATTACACTGAATGTTGACGTGTCACAAATGCAAAAATAGGTGGTGTTGTAAAGAAATGCATAGCATGAATGTCCTTTCAGAAACCAATTTCTTTTACCTCTGTTTAACCGGCGGAATAAATCTTTTATTTCTTCATCCGTCAGAATTCTGGTTAGAGAGAAAGCATAGTTACCCCTCTTATTAAAATTGTTTTAAGGGTGAAGAAAATAAAAATAAAACAAGCCTGTTTTAGTTAGACAGTCTTCGCGTTGGTGCAATCAAATGGTTAATTTTTTTTCTCCTGTATTTTTAGGAGTCTGTGATGGAACATTTATGCCATCGATTTCAACAGGATCAAGTATACACATATATTGGTGATGTATTGATTGCTATTAATCCCAGGAAAAAACTTCCCATCTATGACTCAAAGGTATATTTCAATTTTTATACGTATGCGTGAACAATATTTATACAGTAGTTTCTCTTTTTTTTTTCCTGGTTTATATTCTTTCATATTTCACATTCATACATAAATTTTAAAGAAACATTAAAAACTGTTTACAATTTAAAAAGGCGTTCAGTATCCAAACGAGTTTAATCCTTTTTTATAAATAGCACAGAAGAAACGAATAAAGATGGCTTCGGTAGCAGTTTTCTATCTAATTGGGCTAGATGCTTCGCAAAAGTGCACATTCTGGAATTATCTATTATTTCATTTGGCACAACCTTTCTTACCGGATTGAGGCTCCTGAACTCTGAGGAGGCAAATTTGCGCTAAGAATTTAACTCTGCCGCGAGTGCTCAAGCCAAATGAATACTCTAGGGATCTTTTACATGCCCCAAAATCAAAAGAAATAGAATCTGACGATTTTCTGCATCTTGAAAATTCACCGACTGAAAGCGAGATCAAAACGAGCTCAAAGTTGTAAAAGACCAAAGTCAAACCACTCTGCCACTCAGCCTACCAAATCGCGTTGTATAGCGAGATAGTATCAAATTATGGGAATATCAATAAGCATCAAATTATGGGAAGGGAAATGAAATATGAAATTCGTATAAACGGTTCCATATGGCATATGTGTGTACTATGGAAGTCGGACTTCACACCAAATTATGGTACAGTTAGAAAAATGAAGCAGCACACCCCAAATTGTCAACTTGTCTGGCACAAGACAGCAACAATAATATGGATTCAACTGGTTTTGATAGTAAACTCTTTAATGATAAGTTTCTTATTCCAAATATGTACAAAAACTTAGAAAATATGCCTTTTGAAAGAACACAGAAGACTCAAAATTTAAGATGTAGTTAACACGTGAAAAAGAATGACACAGAGGAAACTGCGCAGAATACGTCAATCTACAAATCATTTAATCTAGTAAATGATGCTTCGTAAAGGCATTATTTTCAATGAAATATGAACTAAATGGAACTATTACACTCCCGATTATCCGTGGAGTTGGGAGGCACAAGCCTCGCGGATAACGAAAATCGAGGATAATTCGAAAAAAACATAAAATTAGGGGTAAAGAAAGTAAAACTTGTCTTTTGCTCAAACTAATTGTATTGTACATAAAACATGATATTAACGGTGAAGACAGGTACAGTATAAAAAATTATTAGTATCTTAAGTTCTGAAGTACATGAAATCTATAAAAGAATAGTACTTATGATGACACCCAGGTAAAGCAATTTATTCGATAAAGTACATCCCAATCTTCTGTAAGAAATATTTAGCAAAAACAACAAATTTAATTTCACTGAAAATTTAAATTTTTTTGCCCGAGACCCTCGCGGATAATCCTCCCAGCGGTTAATCCGCTTGCGGATAATCGAGAGAGTACTGTATTTAGTTTTGAAACATCATCTCATAATGTTATTGTATTATGCCAGTTGACTGGCCAACTGGGGTATGCTGCGTCTTTTCCAACCGTACACAAAGTCCACACATGAAGGACCCGTTTGTAGGATAGGCAATCATTCACAGCACAACAACACATTGACACAAGAAAGAACAAGAACATAAGAGGGAAAATACACTAGTGCCTGAGCCGAGATTCAAACCTATAGAACCTCCATATACCACCAGGAGGCTGGAAGCCTCTCATAATTAAGATAGTTAATGAAAACTAATTTTGAACTGTACCAGAGATGCATGCGGTCTTCTCAAAATAATAAATATTATTATTATTGCTGGTATAGTGAAAAATCTCGATCCATTTGAATGAAGTGTTTACTTAAATAAACATAAGGTCATAAAAACATCAGTCATAATAAAGTAATGCGTTTGATTTATTTTAAAAACGAGGTTTTAAAAACAGTGCTCGTATTTTTAAAATAATTACTGATTTACGCCACAGAATAAAATCACGAATAAACATGAAAGTTAGCCATAGCAAGAAATTAATTATCATTTAATAATAAAATTAATAGCGTAGATTAAATTGCAGTCAGATAACTAACATTTGATTTTGGGTAAGGCGACATTAGAAACTGATTGCTTTTAAATTAAGCGCTGTTCAAACTCTAACTTTTCCAAGTTGTGTGTGTGCTACATCTTCCCAGATTTGGCTAGTTGGTAAACCATTATCAATTATCAGCTTAGGAGAAGTCGAACCCCCTTCTTCTTCATAAAAACATTTTGTTTTTAACCATACCATGAAACAATAATTATGTAACCCAAGTAGTTCAATATTTACGATATTCACCGGCGTTTTAAGGCTCAAAGTTTATTATTTTTGAAGCATAATAAATTAGTAACAGAAACAAAATAATAATTTGTGGCATAAAAATATGGTCACCCCCTTCCCTCAATCTAATTGTTCATGTCGAAAAAGTAACATCGTTTTAAAAGAAACAACTAACTTACAAAAGTTCGGAAAACGTTACCGGTCTTATCTTTTTCTACTTTGTAATTTATGCTTTATACTTTCTACTTATTATCTTTTTCTACTTTTATATTGAAAATAATAGAAAATTTCAATATACTTAATTAAAATGATTTCCGGTTAATGTTTCCATAAGAAATAATAAACTAGAAGTGAGAGTAATCAAAATAAAGAGACAGATGCCTAAATAAAAGAGATGTTACCTTTTTGAAATAAACGATTCAATTATGTTCTTTTTAAAATGTTCTTTTTAAAAAATAACCAATGAAGTGATTTCCAACGAAATGCATACATTGGAAAAAAGAAAAAAATGATCTAAATCATTATTAAAATTCGAAAGAATTTGTTTTTCCGAGAAAAATATTGTAATAAACATGTTTTCCGTGAGAAAGCTAGGTTATAGTGATAGTGTGAAAATATTACGTAAGCACACAAGAAATGCCACCCACCACTAAGGAGCGCAAACACGAACCAAAGATCAAAGCAACAAATGTAAACATACAAATACTTCAACCACTATATTTCATCCGCGGTTGTGATAGAACGCCAGTTTCTAGATTTGAAAGATGATTTCAGTTTTCATAACTGTTTTAGAATTATTTGATATCGATATCCTTTTTGCCTTGTGGGGATTTGCGCTGGCAGGAAAACATCGAACTGAGCCCTCTTATTTGGCTCCAGGGTTATTTGATATTTGGGGTAACTCAATAAATCAAGAAACATCAGCTTTACCCGACTAAATTCTATATTTAGGAAAACTTATTCGATGATGAAAACTAGAGGTTCGAGGCTCTTTGGGGCTGTGTGACAGCTTGTTGAATTTGTATCGATTTTAAGGGTTGGAATTTTTTGAAATTGTTCATATGTTTATTCATGATGTTACATTTACTAATATTGAAATTAGTCACCTAAATGTACTCAGTAAAAAGATCAATTCCAATAGGATTCACATGCTATGTGAAACTTTTAGACATGAGCTAATATTTAGAAAAGTGCCAATTTGAGTCCCAAGAGAATTTTTACTAGTATTTCAATAACTAGTAAAAAAATATTTTTCCCCAGAAAGAGGACAAGATTCTGCTTTCATTTCATCTAATAATATCAGAAAAAAAAATTTCTTCAGAAAATATTTCTTTTATATATCAAAAATCAGATCGGTAACATGTCCCCAGTAGCAAAGCTTAGCATGCAAACAGGTCATGCGCACTTTCTAACTTCCCAAAAAACGCACTTGCACAAAAAACGATTCTATTTTTACCCCTTCGTTAATATTTTACTTCATTTTTGTTTTAATCGATTTCTGATTTTCTAGCCGATGCAAAATAAGCGTGTCCCTCAGTTCCGCATCAGAGCGGTAAAAATAACTTCCGATCTATATTTAGGCTCCCAAAATCATTTCCTGCACCGATACTACGTGATACTGAGTACCTGGTGTGATGTTCATAGAGCGCAAGGAATTCACGTGTCTGTTATTAGCTTAGGTCAAAACTGAAGTAGATTTAACATTCATTTACGCCAGATGCAAATATTATCTGTATAATACATTCCAAAATCTGAGACAAGCAGGAAAAAAAATTTAAGCTTCGAAACCACCTAATGTTTGGCAAAATTTGGCAAAACGCATCATTTTTGATGCAAAAAGTTAGAGCTCAATCACAAAGTGCATTTACAAAAGGAGTTGATTGATTTAACTATAACACTACTAAATATCAGCAAAAGTGACTTATTTTAACTACATCAGTTTTTGAAAAAGCTTAGAACAACCTGATTATCTAAATAAAACTTTAAAATTATTGCAGTTGAAGAATTTCTTGTAAACGTTAGCATTAGTTAAATAGAATTTGAACTTGTATTCACAATAGTTGTTTTTTCTTTTCTAACCCGGGATTTTAAGTAATATATATTTATAGCTGATTAACTTCTAGGATCGAATGAAATAAACTATTTTTTTTTCACTGTACCCTACATTACATTATTTTTTATAGTTACAGAATGTCAAACGATAATTATTTTTAAAAAAATGAGCAACTACTTAAAATATGTTATATAAATACTTAAAAATATGTTATATAAATAAACTCTACTAGACTAAATTAGAATTGCAAACACAGCTACTTTACATTACACATAATCATTCTTTACCAACAAACATCGAAACTTATATTATTAAATTGCAAAGCCACAACGGCAGTGTAATTGGAGTAAGTGTAAACTTATGTTTTCTACTTAATTATCTTTCTGTTAAGAAACACCAGAAAGTTACTAACTTTCCCCACATTTAAGTTTCTGGTCACGTTTTTCTGCGGTAACAACCTACAATTACAAAGTTTTGCAGAGTAACATAGAAGAATGCAAATAAGAAAAGAATCCATTATTTCACACTTTTGCTGAAAACTTTTCCCGAGTTCGGAAGGATCTGGTGTTTTGAAGCAAACTTTTCAAAAGTATGCGGAAAATGAGAGGAAATCTTAGGCATAAAATTTTAAGTTTTTATTGGATTTTTCTCATAATTTCTTTCAAAAATAGAGTGGTTTCTTACCTTAAAGAATGTAGCAGTTAAGTAAACTTAATTAAATACTTGAACATTGAAAAAACTAAACTTATGTGTTTTGTAGCTTGTACCTATTATATGAGACCATGATTTAACACATATCAATAATTGCATAAACCTATTCTTTTGTTAAGCTTATGTGTAAATGAGACGCGGATGCACAGTAATTTAGTTGATAAAGATACACATTTAGTGCAAATATTAGATTATTTGTAAATATGTAGGATGAAATAAATAAGAAAATTTGCTATTTATTTACCAATTTTAGCAATAAAATGATATACTACTGGCTCTTAAAAGTGCTATAGAGAGTAGTTAAAGTTATTTGGGGAAAATGAAAACAGAATTTCAATATTTCAGCTTAAAATCCTTCCCTTTCGTTTAGATGAATTGAGAGATAAAATTATGGCCAATACAGCAATCTGGCTTCTGGACATGAAAATTCTGACTATGACTTTTTGATGCGAAATGAAATCATGTTTATATTTACCCCAACGTGTTTTTATTGCCCCGATGGAAACAGTGGATGGAATGGTCAATGGAAACTGACTTATTTTCGTACAAGGTTAATGTATGCAAAAATTCACTATATGCACAATCAGTTTAAAGGATGAATAATTGTCTACATCAACAATATTCACTATGAGTCTCTTGGGTACCCATGAGATCAGCTGTATCCTCTAGGTAAAGTCTGAAATCATTAGGAAATAATAATTATGTAAAAAAATTAAGTTTTTGGCTAATTTTATGTGAAGTGCACACTATAGTGTTATTTTATAACACAATTTGAACTCTCGAAGAAAGTGGAAGAATGACAAGCTTATATATTTCTGTTCAACCCAAATTACAACACGTATTTAAAATGCACTTCAAAAATAGCAGGGGCGTTAAAATTCATGGCTAAATATTTGTGGAAACCTTCCATATGACCCTAAAACTAGTTGAAACTAAAAACTTCGAATTTGTTAACCTGCTGGAGTGAAAAATCTACTATCACTAAACATTTCATAATAAAAATAACAACTTATTTCAGAGTCATCTGCAAACCATGGTGCCTCCTACACATTTTTTGGGAACTCGAAGAACTCTCAAATTATCCCCATTACATTACCTAGTCTTCAGTCACCAATAGTTTAATTGCAAAATTAACCACAATCTCTCTCTCTCTCTCTCTCTCTCTCTCTCTCTCTCTCTCTCGTATGAATATGTTATGCTGTGAATGGTTTCCTACCCTACACTGTAAAAAATGAATGTTCGTTTTACAGCAGAATACAACAAATTTTATAGCGATAAACTGCAAATTTTCTAATTTTACAGTACTAAACTGTAAAATTGCTAATTTTCAGCAATAAACTGTAACATGTAAATGTAATACATTTTACAATTTTAAACTGGAACGTTTGCTGCCACTATTATACCGTTGTTTTTGCAGTATAATACAGTTACATTTTACGGCAATAAATTGTAAAATTGCTAACTTTACAGTACGACTGGAAAATTGCTAGTTTTAGTTTATTACTGTGCATTTTACAGTTTTAAATTGGAACCTCAGATGCCAGTATTGTACTGTAAAAACAGCAGTTCAATATTTGCAGTGTATAAACGGGTCCTAATGTCACGTTTGTACTGTGGATTTTGGACTTCACACTATATTACAGTACAGTTGGAAAACTGAAGCATCGCACGCCACATTTCCCTGCCTATCTGGCGCAAGACAACAACAACCACAATTGTGGTGAAAGAGTGCTCTCATTTACCTCATGTTTCCGTGTGCACCAAGTGTCCCAAAGCTATATTTTCCTAATATAACTTTAAATGATAAAAATATTGATTGATTTTTATTGTGAATGATTAACCTGATACATTTTTCATTAGATTAAAACTAAGTATTGGGAGAAAGCCCGATCGGACAACGCTCCCCACGTGTTCGCAGTTGCAGATCGGTCTTACCAGCAAATGCTTCACCACAAGAGATCACAAGTAAGTTAAAAATACAGTTGTAGTTCTCAAGTAAGAAATAAATAAAATGAAAGTACTAGTGAATCTATTAATAAATAAAAAACAATCGCAAATAGAAAGGAAATATTAAAAAATAACTCTTTTAATGACTGACCCTCTGGCATAGGGGCAAATAGCTCTCAAGACACAGAATGTGACACGGTCGTGAGTGAACAAATAATCCCAAATAGGTCAATTTAAAAATTGTCCAATGAGAGAACGTAACAGCGGGAGAAAGGAACAGCAAAAGAGGAAGAAAATTAATAAAACTAAAATTTAAGTTTAAAAACCAAGAAAAAAATTTGTTCACTTTTCTTGTACAGCGAAAGTAGATACAGGAAGGTATGAACATGCACAATTACAGAATCAAACGTGCAACACAAAAACACGTTTCACGAATTTACATATTGTACCCTTTTTTCAAAAATTGTTCATTATTGTGCAATTTTTTGTAATAATTTCTCGAAATAATTATGGGTGGTTTTTTTTATTGTTTTGATTGTAATGATTAATGTTTTAAATTAAGTGCAGTTACGTTATTATATATTCCGTTGTAGAAATCATCAATGCGATGGTTCTTTTCTTCGCAACATATTTTCGATTTTCACTTTTTTTTACTTAACTTACATGTACAAAAATGGTAGTTTTAATGTATATTTCAGCAATTTCTTCCGACCACAATTTAAAATTAAAATCTTTTTAGCTTATTAAGTAAAAATATATCTTTCTGCACCTTTCTATGAATATTTTCTTTCGAAATGCTTCTTGTTGTAACATTTCAAATTTGACACAATACCTACAGCACATGTCGTATTTTTGTTCGTGAGTCATAAATATCATGCGAAAATTCATTATTTCTTTTGTTTTCAATTTTTAGGTCATCATCATATTCGGAAAATGCAACAGTGGGAAATCTTTTTCCGCTGCTCAAATTATCAATCAACTAGCTTTCCTAAGTCCTGTAAGTACTTCTCCTGCCACATTTGAAATATTTTATTTCAAATTTTTGAACTTCCTAGAAATTTCATTTGCAGTATAAATATTAGTTATCAAAAACGGATATAGAATAAGCAGAAAACGAGTTAAGTGTCAAATATAAGAAAATCACTCGTGAAAATAAATTCATGATCATGTTAGTTATAATATTATAAAACAAGCGTAGACTCTCATTTATATTAATAACTGATTTGTGCATTGTGCAATGCGTTTATTTGCATTCTTTGGGGAAAGCTTTCTTAGCTTTTGCAACTTCACAAACGTAAAGTGTAAATACAACGTTAAAAAGGCACAAATACGGGGGATACTGCAGGCACAAGTTTCAGCGTTACAAGGAACGCCTTTTTCAATGAAAAAAAATGTGAGCTTATGGATGAACAGACATCCGACAAAAGGCATCCATAAGCTCACATTTTTTTTGCAATGAAAAAGGCGTTCCTTGTAAAGCCAAAACACGTGTCTTCAGTATCCCTGCGTATTAATACTTTACATTTATTGCACAAAATTATTTATATACTTCAACTTCACAAACGTTTTTCTGGATCGAGTGCAAATCCTATCCAAGCAAAACAAATCACTTATATTATCGTTTGCAAAAACTAATTTTAAAGTATGAGGGCCATGCTCCACATCAGCGTAAAACGCGACCGAAACTGAAGGCAGAAACCGAAAATCCGGGTACTTTCCATAGGAACACTATTAAATCCATTTTACGCTTCTGCTGTATTTTTCTGCTTTACGTCAATGTGGAGCATGGCCCTTATTTGAAAAAGAAGTTCTGTCAAGAACTAAACGAACCTACTTTCCCGTACATCGACATCAGCATTCTAGCATCTGATTATTATTCTCTTGATTATCTGAGACTGAAAATTATGTCAAACATACCTTTTTAGCACTTAAAGCTGATTTCTAAATGCAAAATATACCAATCTCATCAGATGAAATAGACACGTAAAAAGTAAATAAACGAATAAATAAAGTTTTTTCGCACCTTTTAGAAAATGTAACTGTTATAGTTCTTCCGTCGAAAAATTCCTCAATCGTTTTCAAAAAATAAATAAATAAATAAAAGTACAAAGAGCATACACAGAAAGAAAAAATCGTTCGTTAATAAAATGTCTCGAATTTCATTTTTAATCCGTTGCCAGTTGTTAAATATAAATAAAGAATAAAATGCTCTCGCGAATGAAAAATTTTTGTTACGAAAAAAATCGTCTGCTAAAAAAAATAATAATAATAAAAACAAAACAGATAAATAAATAAACAAAAAATCGTTTGCACAGTCAGTCATTTTTTTCTGAGCCTGCATTTCCGCCATATTTACGGAGTCGGAGTCGGAATCAGTCCTCACAGAAGATTATCCAGAAAAGTACTTTACATGCATTATTTATCAAAAAAATTTCCCTACAAAATTAGTTTGAAGGAAATCCGCCTTTAAGCTCAGGATCAACATTCAACTTAAATTTCCCCGTAGGCGCTAATGTTAAGTTTTTTTCTGAACGGTTCAACGTTGAACGAAAAATGGTTCGAATAAGAAAGCGAACTATGGGAATGAGAATCTCCGAGATCTTTCGAACAAAAAAAAGTTTATTCAATTCGGACGGTTCACTTAAAAGTTATTAGGTGAGGAAAGGTTGCTTGTTCGGTTCAATGTTGAATGAAAAAATGTTCAAAATTTAAATATGGTAATGAAGTATCCTTGCTGAAATCCTTCGAACAAAAAAAAAGTTTGTTTAAATCCCACTGTTCACTCAAAAGTTATTAGGGGCTTGTTTGAAGGGAGCTTGTTTGAACGGTTCAATGGCGAACGAAAAATTGTTCAAATCGAAAATGTAAATATGGGAATGAAGTATCCTTGATAAGATCTTTCCAACAAAAAAAAAGTTTGTTCAAATCGGACTGTTCATTAAAAAGTTAGTATCGCGTGACCGGTGGTTTGAACGGCTCAAAGTTGAACCAAAAATTGTTCAAATCAAAAAATCAAATATGGGAATGAGCTGTACTCACCAAGATCTTTCCAACAAAAAAAAAAGTTTGTTCAAATCGGAATGTTCATTCAAAAGTTATTAGGGGGGGACAGAGAGACCGACAGAGGCACAAATTCCCCATCTCAAAACCTTACTTTCCAATTTTTAATTTTTCAATATTAGTTTTTCTTTTTTATTTCTTTTTGACTTTTTTTGAGGGATTTGGCGATATTTTTTTGACTTGGCGATCTTTTTTGGATGCATTAAGCCACTTTTAATGCTTTTTAGTCTTTCTTTTATTTTTAACGGGAAAGTAGGCTAAAAAAACGAACCCTAGGACCCCACTTGAACTGATGGACGAGAACACATATAAAATTTAAACACTTCTATTGTAGTAAAAAACGGAAAAGCAAGGAAAATGTTTTATGCCGGTATTAGTGGTTATGCCCGGCGTCGCGCAGGTGAAAATGCAACATGCGAAATTCAAGAAGGTATTTTTTGTGACAACGTGGTCAGTTTAATCGGTGTGAATAACAACGTGAAATCAAACTTAAATGAGTTATTTATCTGTGATTCCTTTTTAAAAAATGGCGTTTCTACTTTTGAAATAAATAAAAACAGTAGTATTACATATACAAGTGTAAATACGCACGAAAGAAACATTTCTTAACTATTTGAATTGAGTGAAGCCTCAGAAAATCACGGGACGCAGGAACAATATCAAACGCAAAATTAGCTATCGAGGAAAAGTTGAGATGAAGCAATAAAAATAGATTTGAATTGAGAGAAGCCTTTAAAAAAATAGATATATTACGTGAAAGTTTCAACTAAAATTGGATTAAAAAAGGAACTACCTGTCAGTTTTTTTTTTCTTTTTTTTTTTGTAATTTTCTTCGTGATGTGCCCAGTGAGGACACAAACAAACTGTGAAATTTTTAACGAAATCCGACGGGTAGTTTTTGAGTCTATAAAGGGCATACATAGGTACAACCATAGATACATACATTCACTTATATATATTTATATATATATATAGAGAGAGAGAGAGACAATGAAGTAAAAATAATTGAATCAAGTACAAATCCTATCCAAGCAAGCCAAATCATCAGATTATTGTTTACAAGAACAAATTAAAAAACAAAAATAGAATAATACTTCAGTCTTGTGGACAAGAAGACGTACAAAATTGAAATATACTTACGATTTCTAAACATTTTGGAAAAACAAGGAACAGGTTTTGTGTCCGTATAAATCGCAATAGTAAGCAAAGTGTTAAATATAGTTAGATCGCAAATCCTACTAATGCAAAAAAAAAATCACTTCTTTTACTGTTTACAAAAACTACTTTTAAATTTACAAAAAAAAAGTATCCAAGGATAAGACCTGAATTTCATGATCTAAATTTCGAATAGAATTGAAATCTGCTTAACATTTTTCTGGAAAATATAAAGAACAAAGAAAAGAATATGTTTATATAAATTGTAATAATAATCAAAGAATAAATGCACCTCAAATCCAGACTAACATTAGTCCAAAAAAGAATATTATTCTGCACCGCACCATAAGAAGTTTATTCCCAAAAAAAGAAAAAACTCCTTCATTTATTTAGCAGCATTGAAAAAGCTCAAGTTCCATCCTTTGTATGCATCAGCCAAAAGTTTCCGCTCTCTCCTGAAAAGTAACGACAGGGTTTTACGTGGATCTAAGGTACAGAAATATAGAAAACAATATTATAATGTATACTTATCTTTCTTGTATCAAATAGAAAAACCTTTCTTCTCGCAATTGATTACAATGATTCTTTTTAACTTTAATCATACAGAAAAATTAACCATGGAGTAATCATAAATTGCTCGTTGTAATCTACTTTGTTGCTACGATATATTCATTATTAATGTACATTAAAAGAATTTCTACTTTCTCTGTTAAAAAAAGTCCATGTTTATAAAAATGTACATGGAACAGTAAAAAAAAAAAAGTATTTTTCTTCCTCTCACAACTTCCTTTCCTAAAAAAAGCTGACAAGAAGAAAATTAAAAGTTTTATTTTAGTAGAAGGAGAAAATCTTTCAGTAAAAAAATGTAAATCAGTTCCAAAGAACAGTTTAAGTCAAAATCTATAAATTGATCTCTTCTAGTGAATGATAAGCTACATCCAAAAGTGGGTCATTGAATAAAAGGCTTTAAATAGAAGACATTTATTTGTAACAATAAAAGACTTGGCTAAGGAGCAAATACATCTCCTCAATATTTCATGGGTGAATAACTTTACTGTTTTCAAGAACGATTTGCAATTCGAAAATTGCTTTAATGTCGACAGCATGCTACATGGATTTGGATCAAAATAGAATGAGGAAGATTTTGTCTTTTCCTGAGATACATTATTTACAGTATTTCAAATCAGAATTTTAAGCTTCTAAGGTAATTATTGCGAATATTCCGAATTGCTTTATTAGTTAAAAGATACGAAAGCAGAAAAATTTTAATTAAAAATGGGGAAGCGACTAAAATTGTGTTGTTAATGACAGTGGAAAAAGAGCAGTGCGTCTAAATAATCCTAGATTACTTCAAATATTCAAAGTAAATTCAATTTATAAAACAAAGCACACTTACATAAAAAATAAAGTAATTACGTTAATATAAAAATGATATAAAATCAATTCTCTCTAACTGATAGACATTTTGTTTCAGTGAATTCCAACGAAAACATATTTAACCGTAATATATATTAAACTTAAGCTCTTTTCTCCAATATGTAAGAGGAGAATAATAGGGAAAACAAAAAGGTTATGAATATATTCCTAAAACATTCTCTCTATAATATATAATAATTTCCAAGTTAAACACGCAAAATAAAATGATTTCTTTCCCTAAGATTTTCTATTATTTTAACTGTTGCTAAACAAATATAAATCAAAATTTAAAACATCCATTTGAAAAGAAATTTTCTCATGCCTTTTAACTATTGCCAAAAGTAACAGTAACTGTAAAGATTATTGTTAAGTGATAATTGATTCGCAAAACTATTAAAGGAGGGCAATTCCATCGTTACAGACGTAACAATCGCAGATTTTGAACACAAATAATTCTGGTTTGGGCTGATGAAAGTCTTCATTTTTTTTTCCTGTGGTGTAACTTGATGATGTTTATGCTACATTAAATTTGCGTTCAGATTGCGTAATGACAAAAAAATACAGAAATTAAAAACTGCCTGTTACAGACGTAATTCACAAAACAGCAAAAACTCGACTATGTCATACAACTTACAATATTCCTCTGAATTATACGGAAATTTTGAACTTTTTTTTTTTTTAATACGTGTTCTAGAGACTTCAAGCTTTCTAAAACCATAAAGATTGTGTGGATTTTGACTGCCGAATTTGTGAAAAAAATTCATAAACTTGTTACGGACGAAACAAAGTGGTGTTGCAGACGTAACATCTGTGATTTGAAAGTAGAAAACAGTATTTTAAAGCAGGAATAAACAAAGATTTTTGTGCTAAAACAATACAGTAGCATTAATTAACACATTATTTGAATATTTTAAGCTATACTGTAACAGTTTTAGAACATTTGGGTAAGTCTGGGGGAGTTGAGAGCATATGCCGATATGTCAATATGTAACAATAAATTAATGCTTCTTAAATCTTAAGACAATTTTTTCCAAGAAAGATTGACACAAGAAAAGTTTAGAAGGGCATTCACTTAAATGTATTTATTTGTATTCTTAAAATTAATGCATAATGGGGCTGCTACATAAAAAAATCGGGAAAAGTAAATTCCTCCCTGGAATCAGTGATTGGTCTTAGAGAACTTAAAAATTTGAAAATGTTGGATGATATAGCAGAATACTCTAGTACCAAACTAAAATTTAACTTTCTTGGTGACAGTTGGTCAATTTTGATATTTTTTTTTTTTTTTGAATGAAAAAATGTGTCCTTTTTCGTCCGACGTTCTCGAAATTCGAACGGCATTTTCGTATTCTGTTCGAAAACCATGCATTTCGCGGGCTTTTGGCAAATTCGCGATGTTAGCCCACCGTTCTTCCAATTTTGGCGTCAACTTTAAACATTTTCCTGGGGCATATAAATAATTTTAACTTTTTCTGCAATGGAGTTTTCACACTGAAAAAAGGAAAGAGCGTCGTTGACAAATGCTGTTCTAGATCTTACTCTCTGCCAAACCTGGTGCTTGACCATACCCCCAACTCCATCCACAGCTCCCTTTCCATGTGAAGTAGCAAAAAAATGCCAGTTGAGGTATAAATTATAATCAGTTATACCATATGCGTATTTTATTAATCTTAAAAAATAAATTTCAATTACATGCCGACATAATTAAAAATTTCAAAATCAGAATACCAGGAACTTTAGTACTCGTACCATATTATGCTATATACATGTATTGCTCATCCTGTGCTTTTTACCTATTTAATTGGAAAGTTACTTTTGCTACGGACGTAACATAGAGCCATTTGTTATGTCCGAAATGTTACGTCTGTAACATCATTAATTTAAAAACTAAATCAGTTGCAATATTTTTAACTATGGTGGGCAATTACTCTAAGAATTTTCCAAAAGGACCATTAAGGGTTCTTTTTAATTTTAATTTTTTAGGACGTAATGACAACTTTTGCTTCTTTTTTGTTACAGACGTAACATCAAACTTCTTTTTTTCAAACTTCAATTACACCATTTAGATCAATTCAAAAGAAATTAATGAATGCATATTATTATAGTACCGTCTTAGTAGTTAAAATTGTGCTACAAGTAGTTATTTCTGTTTTTATTTTTCGATGAGAAATATGCATTTGAAAATGTGTTCTTTTTTCTGATTTTTACAAGTTCGTGAATATCGTACTTCCAACTAAGAAAACAAGTATTATTCTAACTCTCACCAAAAAAACCAATGCAGGATTCTTAAAATATACATCTTAAGCTTTAAAATGATGTATCACATAGCAACATAACTTCAATATGAATTTTTGACCAATTGGTTTCACTTTTCATGGAATGGCCCAGAAGTGTTTAAAGTTTACTCGTGCTTTGAACTTTGCCAATCTTTAATTCTAAATAGACTACGAATAATGTAATATAATATTCATGCAGCAAGAGAGAGGTTATCCTGCATAAGAGCTGTTTCTGACGCGTTTGCTCTATTATTACATCTGTTGTCTTTTCACCTTATTATTTTCAGTGTCACAGTTTCGCAACCTACTAGGGCATAGATTGCTAAAGCAGTTTTGTTACACATGAAAATATTCTTTTATACGTAAAACACAGAAGAAAATCAGTCTAACTCTTCAAAAATCAGCAGATTGAGCGCAGGAACATTTTCCCCTGCTTCGTAGTAAATGGCGTATTTTTATTACACAATGATAAGAATGAATAAGACAACTAAAAGTATATTGTTACTAATAAAGTCTTTGAGATATTTTAAAAATTATTGTAATATCATTGAATGCAATAGCACATTCAACCACAGCGCTTTTATATTATTAATACTTCTATTTTTAATCCAGAATTATTTTCAATTAAGAATTTAAGATTTCTTTTACTACTCCCACCTAGAGGGCTGTCACCCTCTGCTCGCTATCGGTACGAGCACTTCCATTTTAATCTCTTCAAGTTCCAAGATCGTTTCGCTTGTTCGTGTCTCGAGTTTTTGAAACTTCAATTTCTAAAGTTTTCGTGAAGTCCCCCTTAACTAACCTTTCTTTCCTAACATCACCAGAATGCAAGTGTTTCCTTAAAAGTTCGAATAAAAGTTCGTTGCAAATTAATTTTGCTCAGTAGTACACCAGTGCAAATAAATTCTTATTTTAATCTATTGCAAACTATGGCTATCAGATCTTACTCAGTCATTGCTTGAAGTTTTAAACGTCAATTATGAAATTCAGTTCGATTTTTCCGCTATTTTTACTCCGAAACATAATTAGAATTTTAAACAGTAAGTAAAGTGTTTTTTACCAAGTTGTGGCATAATTTAGTAGTAAGTTTTACAAAAACAATAACCAATGGGAGCCTAAAAAGTTCTCCTGTAAAAACTTCGAACAAAAAAGTGAGTTATTTGTCATAGCATTATAGAAAAAAAGGTAAAGCTTTTTGATGCGGAATGCGTAAAGGACATACCCTATATGCGTAAGGACGATATTGTTAAGTAATTTGTACTGTAAAACATAATTAAACAAATTAATTACACATTTTAACAACACAAAATCAGAAAATCTTAAAATGAAAGCAAAGTATTTCTTACTAAGTTTTCACATAACTTAACAGTAAATTTTGCACAAAATCCAACCTATCGGTGCTCGAAAAATGCAGCCGTAAACGCTCTGGACAAGAACGTCCCAGTTATTTGTCATTGCATTGTATATTAAACGTAAAACGTTTAGATACAGCATCTATAACGAAACAAATGAATGTGTGAACACCTTATTGTTAAGTAATTTTTACCACAACACAAAATTAGGAAATCTTAAAAATGTTAGCATCGTATTTCTTACTAAGTCTTTGCTCAGCTTAATAGTAAATTCCTCACAAAATCCAACCTATCGAAGCTCGAAAAATTCCGTAAACGGTCCGAACAAAAAAGGAAATGTTCTTTATTTCCAGTCTACCAATTTCGTTCAATATTCGATTTTACTTTTTCCAGAGCAGCAGCGTCGGGATGGCTGAGAAAATTCAACACCTGTGCCCTCTCCTTGATTTGTTCGGTTCCGCTCGCACAGCCTACAATCAGTGCGCCAGCCGGGCCCTCAAGAACATCAGCGTCACTTATACGAGGAAGGGAAAAATCACGGGAGGTGAGTTTTGGAAATACTGAGGAGTGTGCGAAAGGAAAACGGAATTTGGAGTTTCTTTTTAGGGGAGTGTGAGGGGTATGTGGTTGTGGAGAGGAAAAGAGCTTGGTTCACGTAAAAGCAATAATTTTGTAAATTTATTTTTATTTCAGCGCTTTGTACTGGTCACAGAGGTTTCTCATAAAAATAAAACATTTTGCAATTTCAACAAGATCAAAAATAGTGAAATGTGAAAAAATACTTCGTGTGGAAATCTATGCGCAAGAACAGTATTGTTAAGTATTTTTTACGGTTAAATTAAACGATTAAGTTACCACTAGATTGCCAAAACAGTCATTTTGACAGTTCATTCATTACCTGTGCCCTCTCCTTGATTTGTTCGGTTCCGCTTACACAGCCTACAATCAGTGCGTCAGCCGGGCCCTCAAGAACATCAGCCTCAATTATACGAGGAAGGCGAAAATCACGGGAGGTGAGTTTTTGGAAATGTAAGGAGTGTGTGGAAGAAAAACGGAGTTTGGAGTCTTTTTTAGGTACGAGTCTTATCTGTGGGGGGATTGTGGCTGTGAAGATGAAAAGAGCTTTCTTCACGTAAAAGCAATAATTTTGTAAATTTATTTCTATTTCCGCGTTTTGTACTGGTCACAGAGATTTCTCATAAAAATAAAACATTTTGCAATTTCAACAAGATCAAAAATAGTGAAATGTAAAGTGGAGATCTATGCGCAAGGACGATATTGTTAAGTTTTTCTTGCGGTTAAGTTAAGCGATTAAGTTACAACGATTAAGTTAACACTAAATTTCCAAAACAGTTACTTTGACTGATTTTTAATTTCAATTAGGGTTCAAAAACTATGCACATAATGACACAATTTCTTCGATTTTTGTGACTCTTTATACAACATATGAATTGCATTTATTAATATTTTTTTACAACTGAATGTAGGGAGTTTTTGTCATTTGCACATGAAACCCTGTCCTAGCATTCCATTTAGCATTTCTTTAAAAGGGCAATTTTACTTGGAAATGCAACAATAAGAAAGATGATGAGGATGATGTCGTGTCTATGGATTGCTAAATATTGTCAAAGGTCCGAAGGACCGCAGCCGCCAGCTTCGGTGCCTCAGAGCTGTAGAGGGTTTCCTGCAGCATATCTCTATCTGGTAGCAAGCCGAGTTTCAAGATATCTGCAGTAATGTTTGGGCAATCAAAAATGTGTCTTGGTGTCAGTTGGGTCTCCGGGTAGTTCTTGTAGTAAGGATAAGTCCTTGTCCCGTCAGGAAGTATCTTCATTCCTTTGTAATGCCCCGTTCTCAGTCGGGCGAGTGTGATTGTGATGTCTCTAGGGAAGTCGAAGTCGGTTATCAAATGTTTCTTTAAGGGCTGGTTTAGTAGTCTAAATCTGACCACAGCATTCACATCTGCAAGTGTGATGGTGGAAAGAGGTTGATCAAGACTACATGTCTCTTTGGCCAGGGCGTCCGCACACTCATTCCTCTCGATGCCTACATGTGCGGGTATCCACTGCAACGCACAAGATTTGCTTTTGCTGTGCATCTGATTGAGCAAGTTGTTTATATTGGAGGCGATGTTAGTTTCTCCATTTCGGATGGCCTCTAGGGCTGATTTAGAGTCTGAGAAAACAACCAATCCCTCAGCTAGATCTACAGCTTGAGAATTAGTTAAGTAAAAAGTTATAGCTTCCTTGATTGCCACGAGTTCGCTGGTGAAATTAGAGAAAATTAATCCTGTGTTAATTTTAAGATTGAATTTTTCACCGATTGGAAGAGTGAAAAGGATACCTGCTCTACCTCCATTGAGAGATTTGTCTGAAGAACCATCAGTAAAGGCAATAGCTAGGTTCTCAAATGAAAGTCTTTCTATGGTTTCAAGGCCCTTTTGTTTGAGTAGAATAAAAATCTTTTTTGGAGCATGGTTGGAGCAAGTTCAAATGAATGGTCGTGTTTGGTGGAGGCTTTCTTGGAAAAAAGGTTTCAGTAAGAAATCAAGTGATGAGTGCTCCAGATGGGTCTGGCTTCTAATGTCTCTATCCAACTGAAGAGCTGATGATCTTTTAAGCCTGGTCGAAGGTTTCCAGTTATTAAAAACTCTGGTAGAGACATTATCGTTGTTGCTGCTGTGGAGTTTATTTGTGAATTTGACAGTAGCGAGATTGCGTCTGCTTTCTAATGGTGGTAGACCATTTTCTTGTTCCGCCTTTTCATTGTTAGTTGAGGAACGGCACCTATTATAATTTTTGAGGCTCTATGTTGCACGGAATCTATTTGTTGTTTCGTAGTAGTTGAAGCTTTAGCCCAGATTAGAGTAGCATACTCGAGCACGGGTCTGATAATAATGCAGTATGTGCTCTTCAGGGTTTGAGATCTAGAACCCCACGTGGTTCCACATAGTTTCCTAAGAATATTTAATCTCCTGAGAGCTTTATTTGTAGTATGTCCTACATGGTTTGTAAATCGAAGTTCTGGGTCTAAGATAACACCCACATAAGTACGAGAATCAGCTCTTTCGATTTTTTGGTCTTTGCTTTTAATGTTTAATCTGAAGTTGCCTCTGTGTCGTCTATCAGTTGAGAAGATGCAAAAATTCGTTTTACTGGTGTTGATAGATAGTTTAAGAGCGTCTGTCCATGTAGCGATGCCCTCCAGCATTAACAATTAGAAAGAAAACATCATATATGCTAAAATAACATTGTTACTGTGAGGAAAAAAAATTATACGAGCAGAAATTTGTATTTTGCCAATAGAGAACTAAAGTGAAATACCTTTACAACGAACTTCAAAAGACGGATAACTTTGTTCGTTATTCCAAGATTTTTTTAATGGAATTAATAAAAATTCAATTGGACTAAAAATGTATTTCGCTGATACAGATATTTCGTTTTATTCGTACTCGTGAAATTCTAACAACATATGCTAATAAATATCTTATTTTTATAGCTATCATCACTGCAATGTTATTAGACAGAGAACGAATTACTACCACCCCACAGTAAGATTTTTTTTTCAAACTTAATTTTACTAATACATTGTAATGAAAACTAAATATGTATTAACATATTTATGGACTGTATATTTCTTGATCTAAAACATATATCATTTTCTAAATGAGGAAAGTTTTTCTGATCATCTACATCAGAGGTCTTCAACCAGGGTTTTGCAGAACCTTAAGGCTCCTACACTGCAAAAAATAACCCGTTGTTTTTACAGTATAATACTAGCAGCAGAAGCTCTGATTTAAAACTGTAAAATGCACAGTAATAAACTAAAACTAGCAATTTTAGAGTTTATTACTGTAAAGCAGCATTTTTTACAGTTTATTACGACAAACTTAGCTGTATTATCCTGTAAAAACAACAGTATAACACTGGCAACTGAGGCTCCAGTTTAAAACTGTAAAATGCACAGTAATAAACTTATATTAGCAATTTTTACAGTTTGTTACTATAAAAAGAGCTGTATTATACTGTCAAAACAACATTTTTTTTACAGTGTAGGAACTCTGAAACGGTTCTGCAAGTGATCAATATATCTCCAAGCCATTTAGAAAGAATAATTTTTATTAATTTGTCATAATTTAAAATACTATTGTTTTTCCTTTTCCTTGGAGGTATTTCAGGAAATCAAAAAGAAGTTATATCAAATGCCGTTAAAAATCGAATGTAGTGGGAAAAATTAAAGTGCAGTTAATTAAAATAAAAGCATAAATTGAAGTCAAGCAATTACAACAAATTAAATTTTTGAAATGTTAACTCATCTTGCTTTATACTCAGAAAGAGAGATATTAAAAACGTCCAATGCATGACGATAATTGTTAAAAGTTTCGTAAAATATAAATAAGCGAAATCTTTAAACTTTTTTATACAGAGTAAAAATATTTTATAACCTAAATGCTTTGTAATCATCTTATTTGACAAATCAAGTGATGCAACTGACAATTTTACTGCAGTTAGTTACGTTATTAAGCACTTTGTTAAAAAAAACGGACATAAGTTTACGACGGGATTTAAGACTAGGAACATTGTAAACATTGCATTAATAACTGTAAGAAAATACTGAAGATTCGTAGTTATTAGTTCTATAACATCAGAAATAAATAAATTTAGATTAAATCTCCTCAAAATATTTTAGTTTTATTGTTACTTCTCTGAATACTACTCCATTATTCCAAGTGTCATAATTTACAGCTTATTTTTGAAGTTACTGTGAAAATAACTAAGTTCTTTTTGAGAATTCCAGTCAAGTTAAGTTACATTAATAGCAACGAAGTAAAAAGTCAAGTAATAAGTTAATTAAATACGGGTGAATTAAAAAAGTAAAACTGCAAAAAAAAATTTAGTAAAACGAAGCAAATATTAAAAGGATTGAATTAAATGAAATACAATACACGAAAAAGGTTGAAAAAGCACACTACAAAAATGACCTGTTATTTTTACAGTATAATACTGGGAGCCGAAGTTCCTATTTAAAACTAAAATGCACAGTAATAAAATGCAAAACTAGCAAGTTTACAGTTTCTTACTGTAAAGTTAGAAATTTCAGTTTATTGCCGTAAAACTTAGCTGTATTTTACTGTAAAAACAACAGTATAATACTTGTAGCAGAGGCTCCAGTTTAAAACTAAAATACACGGTAATTAACTGCTAAATTAGCAATTTTGCAGTTTATTACTGCACAATTAGCGATTTTACAGTTTATTACTGTAAAACCACAATTTTTGCAATGTATTACTATAAAACTAGCTGTATTACACTGTAAAATCAACATTCTTTTTTAAGTGTAGGTTTAGTTGCTTGTGAAAAAATTAAAAATAATAAAAATATTTAAACTGAATAAATGAAATTAAATTGAAAGAAAAAACTTTACAAAATTTAAAATCAAGTTATAATATAAAATTAGAAATAGCTGATATGTCTGTAAATTTTTCCTTTCTGACAAAGCCCTTTTACTCCTCCGATAAACCTCACTAAGAAAAAAAAATGTTTATTATTTTCCCACTTCTTCCTCTTTATCTAGAATCTCACTAAACCCTAACAGATAATCTGGGTTAACGCGGACATACTTCATACAACAAACTAACCCCCCCCCCCTTCATTTCAGGAACGAATTCAGCTTCCACGTCCTATACTGCATCTACGAGGGACTGAAGGCTGAAAAGAGGCTCGCAGAATTCGCGCTCGACAAGTTATCCACCCTGAAGTACCTCCCAGAAAGGAGCTCGGCAAATCCCGCAGACTTCATCGCTGGATACAGGAGCATGTATAATGCTTTCAGAATCTTCTCTTTCACGGAAGAAGTAAGATACTGAATAGGTCATTGCGTGTGAAGTGTTTTTTGAAGGGTGGGTGCTCTCTTTCGAGGGAGTATCGGTTGAATTTGTAGTGGGGCATCTTATTTTATCATCTTGTCAGAGAATTCCAGAAGATACAAAGTAATAAATATTTTTACATAATATATTTACACGATTCTTCTATAATCTTATTCAGCATTGACTCAGGATAACTTTATTCTATAAATGAAATTTCTTCTTAATTATTTAGCTGTGTTAAAACAGCGCACTTCCAAGCTTTTGTGCGCATCAGGCAAACGTTTTCGCACTCCCCTTAAAAATATAATGAAAATAGACTAACGTCACTCTGGCTCTGAGAGACAGATTTAGCTTGTAAGTTAATTCTTGTACGATTCCTTTCAAATTATTTCTGCTTAAGCTCGGAAGATTTAGCTAGGGATTGCCGTATTTGTGATGCAAAACCTTTTAGGCTTCTAAATTGATTGCTTGCATTGCAACTTTCTACCTTCAGCAAACTTACTGGAGATCCTTAAGGAAGAAACTACAGTTTCCATTTACCCTTTAATTTGTGGGATAAAAGAAAGTACGCTTGGGTAAATGTAAATGCTATTTCCTTCACTATCAACGTCATAAAAACAAATTTTCATGCAGTTATTTTTATAGAATGTAGTCTAGGACAAAGAGGACAATTGTGTGTCTAGTTTCATCCAAAAAAGGGGGTTGGATCTGAAATTGAAACATTGAAATACTGTTTTAGTTAACTCAAACTGATCCTGCTCCATTTCACCGAGAATGATTAAATACGCGATTCAACGAGCAGTCGGATATGATAAAAATCATTTACCCACTCAAAGGAAATAATTTTTAACTTTTTTTTAATCGGATTCTTTCACAAAGTATGAATGATTTTTAGTAACTATTTTATAAGTATAGCAATCTTTGAAGATTTCAAAAAAGAAAACGCAGATATGGAATTAGGAAGAATTCATAAAATTACGACGCACTTTTTTAAAAATGATTGCTATTAATCTTGGATGAAACTTTTTAATACGAATATAATTTTGAAACTGTAAAACCAATATTTTTATAAAGTAAACTCGTTTTTTTAATCATTCAATATGTTTTTGAAATACCTAAGCTTAATATTCATTCTTCATTAACTATGTAAGTGTACATTTTCAGATGCTTCAAATAAAAGCTGATTTCGAAAAGTACGACTTAAATTTCCTCCATCAACTTGCAAAAAATTCCGACCTATGGGAATAAAATCGCTTACGATTTTTATTCATACTAATGTAGCATAATCTTTTTTTCCTCCTATTCATTTAATTTTATGAGCACAAAATATACAACATTTCTCATGAACAAAAATTTTAGTGTATTATTTGAATCAAATCGTGGCTTTTGAATATTACTGAAATACATTTCTTCAAAACTTTAATGTTAAAAATGCTTTTTTTTTTCAGGAAATAGCTGTAATTCTTAGAGTAATATCGGCTATATTATTGCTTGGTGATGTGACTTATTCTATGAAAGAAACTGTCGTGGCCAACAATCCTTATCTTATATCATCAGGTAACATAAACTCAGTTTTCTTCTTCAAATAAATAGTCGTTCAAGTTAGATAAACTCGCAATCAAAACCGAAACAGATATTTCAGTGCATTTTGAACATTAAAATCGTTAAGTCGTATCATCCATATTTATAGATAACTTCACATTTTAAAGACTGTCCTTCTGCAGTAGCGTACCTAGTGGGTCAAGCGACCGTGGCGAATTTACGAAATTGCACCCCCCTCCCCCCCCCCCTCCCCGTTACAGGCACATTGATACGATGTCATGGAAGGTCTCTGTGACTTTCCAAAACACTTCCTTATTCAAAAAAATTGGACTAATCGGAAAATTTTGGACTATATTGCAACTTTGATATATATTTTTTTCTTTTTCAAACTGCTTTAATGTTGTCCAATGTTTCTTCGCATTACATATTTAATTTTCCCCTCCAGCTTTTTTCCTTACAACATTTTTTTCGTTAATGTTTTCTTACTTAAATATTTTTTTTTCAAAATGCCTGTTGCACCAATAGCAAGAGCCTCTTCTGTCAACCCCTAGGTACGCCACTGTTCATCTGTTGCACCGCCGGTAAAAGTTTCTTTATTTTTCAATAAAGAAATTGTTATCGTTTTATAAGTATTTTTCTGTTTCTTGTTTTTTTTAGCTATAGAGTGTAGTTAACTATCAAAAAAATTGTTTTTCCTACCCCTGCTAACTAGCTATACATTACCAACTGTTATAATTATCTTTTTTCTTCCCCCCAGCGGCAAGAAATTTGAGCATCGACCACGAATTATTGAGTTCCATCGTATGTAAAGGTGTCTGCGTCGAAGATGCCGAAAGGCAACGTGATGCCTGGGTGCAGTTTCTTTACATGCGGGTTTTTGACTGGGTGGTAACCTCCCTCAACAAGCAGCTGTCGTTCTCCAGACTTGTTTTGTAAGTTATAAAATCAAAATTAACGAAAATTTACGATTAGTTTTTTACCACACTGCATATTTAAAACAATGGCATTAGGGGCTATCCCGCATATGATGTCACGATATAAGGGGGACGGGTTAGAGATTGTGACATAAGGGAGGGAGGGGTAGCAAGAAGCGTGACGTAACCCATTTTGTACAAGAATATGCTTGTGAAAAGTCGTGCGATATGTGACAAAGGGTAGGCGGGGTAAGATGCAATGTGACCCTTTGAAAAGGGGGGAAAGACAGGTCAAAACAAAAGGCAAGCAAGGCGCATGGCATAACGCATTTTGTACAAGAATATGCTTGTGAAAGTTGTGTGATATTTGACAAGGGAGGGAGTAAGGTGCAATGTGACACTTTGTGAAAAGGGGGGGAAAAGGGAGGTCAAGACATAGGGATGACATAAAGCATTTTGTACAATAATACGCTTGTGTAAAGCAGTGTGATTTGTGTCAAAGGGAAGACGGGATAAGATAGTGTGACACTTTGTGTGAATGAGGGAAGGAGGGTCAAAAATGTTTTCAGAAGTGGGACATCAATTATAGACAGTCCCTTGGAAAAATGACAAATAAAGCACCTAGAAATAAAAGGAATGTATCAAGTTGGAAAATTCATCCATTTCCTCGTTTCAATCATTGACGAAATTGCCTCTTCTTGTTGTTATTGTTATCTTGTGCCAGCCCGGCTGGCAATTTGAGAAGCGCTGCTTCCCTTTTTCAACTGTACCGTAATTGGGTGTAAAGTCCTACTTTCCCAGTGCGCACATACCATAAGGCCGATTTTGTAGGGTAGGCAACCATTCACAGCACAACAATACTTTCACACAAGGATAGGACACAGACAAGACAGAGAAAGTACATCCATGACCGAGTCAGAACTCGAACCCGGAACTTCCTGATCCGCAGTCAGATTTCTCTGACTACCAACGCGTTGCCTCTTAAAATTTATAATTGAATATATATTCACCTTTCTGTCCCACATTTTCATTTTCAAGACATCACTACACATACACTAGAACATACCATTCCAGTCTTACACTAACTTACATCCTCATCAGGAGCATCAGCGCCCTCTAAAACTAGTATCTTTATTTTCTATCTAGGTGTAACAGCGAAAATTAAAATTTAACTAGAACAAGCAGTAGAACTTACTCTCATCAGCTTTATGGACAAGAAATGGTACTAGCAGTTACACTTTTCACTCCAGGGTCCCCCGTACCTAACACAACGCGTGGTTTAACTGGTTGGATAAAGCCCTGTAAAACCTCTGTTCTTTTGATCCGGAACAGGAGCCGAACAAACCCCTGGTAAAGCAGCCCCGGAGGTATGGATTCCCTTGGAGAACTTTGTGAACACGAGCATTTTTAACGTCTCCCAGTCACCACTAGTGAAGACGGTGGATCTTTGATCGGCTGAGATCAAACTCGTTACCCTCCGGTTACGGATTCGACGCCTTATCGATCGGACCAGCATGGCCCCGGTGCTGCAGTTACAGCGTGATTTGGAAAATCTTCACGATGAAAACACGCAGACAGAGTTGTTTAGTGGTTAAGACGCTGGCCTCTCTATCCCAAAAACGCGGGATCAAACCCAACACTAATGGGTGGATTTTCATGCTGCATAAAATCGACAGCGTCCATGTTGTATGATTATGCGACATGTAAAAGAACCCTCGAGTACTTGTTTGGCTTATAGTATCTCTTGGCAAAATTAGATCCCTGGTGCACATTTGCATCGAATAGAGCCCAGGTTCCTCCATGAAGTAATGAAACAGGCGTCAAAATTATCGTGGAAATTGCATTCCGCCGATATTGGTGCTACATGAAAGAGTGGATGCCAGGCTTAGGGAATGTACTAGGTCTGCAAATGGCAAGAAGCTAAACGCAGCCCCATTTGAAACAAACAAACAAACACAATGAAAACACGTACCTGTGGTTTGAATCTTGCAAGCGTTTTCCTCGAAACTTTAAACAGCCCACTTACATTCCTTTGCTTCTCGCTGCCTCATGTTTAAAATTCAATCAAGCACTAAAATGAATGCTTATTTAAAATTTCATTCCGTCTTTCCTATTTCTTTTTCTGCCTTTTTACTGATTCCTTGAAACATCTTAAGGAATTTCAAAAATGATATTTGGAGAATAATCAACGTGGAATTTATATGAGTTTGAGGCAAAAGCAATTTAGTTTGAACGGTAAATTCAGAAAAATGACAATATAAAAATTACATTCGTGGCTTTTATGTACGTTGTATAGGTATTTGAGCAGTGAAAAAGTAAGTGTTTACCTAAGTTTAAAACGTTTCTTCGCATACTTTAAATGAATATTCTAGTTTATTACAAAATGATAAATAGAAAAAAGCTTCGGTTACGCTCTAGTATGATATTTGAATTAAATTGCTTTGAAAAAAAAACACGAATAGAAAATCCGAAGGATTAGCTTTTTAAAGAGCTTAATGCACATACATATTTGCGTTCTTTGAATACTTACTTCTCAAACAATTTAAGTCCTGAATCTCGAAAAATGTTTGAAAAAATTACATTCTAGAAGAATTGAAACTAGAAAACTTTTTAAATGAAACAATTTAGTTTTAGCACATAACAAATTTTAAAAGAACGATATGCAGAAGTTTTTCTGGCATTGTGTTATACAAACTATTTGGCTAAACGACTGAATTCAACACTGTAGAAACTGCTTTTTTATTATTATTATTTATTTCATTATCTGCTGTTACTCTTATGCCACATTAACACGTTCTTAATTTTCTTTGTTTAAGCAGTAATGTAGGATGATTAACAGCGGTCTTCGAATGAATACGAAAATTTCAGTTTTAAACTATAGTATGTTAAAAAAATAATTCTAAAAATAATCAAAATTCATCCTTTTTAGGTATAATTGACTAGAATTTTGAGCAGTTGCAGTTTTTATGCAGGATTTTATTTTATATGATGAATGAAAGTACAATGTCGATGTTTGAAATGTAATGACTCGGTTCGATTTTTCCGATTATTAATGATCGGCAAGTTGGCCGATTATGGACGATTAATCGGTACTTCCGAATCGGTGCATCCCTAGTATAAGCTATTATGTGTATTCAGATAATGTTTGTCCTTTTAGGGGCGACTGTTACTCCATTTCAGTGATTGATACCCCGGGATTTGGACAAAACGAAAGCAATCAGCTCTTTCGACTTTGTTCCAATGTCATTGAAGATTTCCTTCAAAACTACATTCAACAACTCATGTTCTTTAAGGAATTGGTGAGATATTCTAATTTAGTAAACTTCTCTACTTGGATAATTTTCAATAAATTCAAAGATTTCAGTAGAGACTTTTTCTTTACTTTAAATTTCAAAGTAAAAGTAAAATAGATGCTTATGTATATGCTAGATATATCTGGAAATAGAATTAACTACAGTACAGTCCCGATTATCCGTAGAATTGGGCGGCAAGGGTATCGCGGACAACGAAAATCGCGGATAATCCGAAAAAAGCATAAAATAAGAGTTAAAGAAGATAAAAATTTATTTTGCTTGAAAATAATTGCATTACACTTAAAACGTGATATGTACAAACAGTGACGATAGGTACATCATAACAAATCATGTGAAGGGCAAGTGGATAAAGGTGATATGTGACAATTTTGGAAAAACATACTTTTTACCATAGGTGAAGATGAAAAGGTAATAAATTTCTTTTTGAAAGCTTTTTCTAAAAATTTAAAAAAATTGTCTCATATCACCTTTATTCACTTGCCAGTTCAATTGTGTTTTTCAGTTAACACAATTGAACACACACTAATTTGAATTTGTGTAAATCGGTGAAATGCAAATGTCCTTCATTTGTATTTGAGGATCTCAAGCATAATCAATCTGCAAAGAATGAAACTTTCGATAATGTCCAGGTAAAATAATTTATTGGGTGTTCATCGTACTCTTGGGTAAGAAATATTAAGAAAAAACAAAATTTGAATTCTTAATTTGAATTCTTAATTAGAAGTTTTAAAAAATTGGAAAATTGTTGTAATTATCACTGAGATTAGCCATAATCAATAGTTTGTAGTGTTTTTATATGCTTGTTATTCGATGGTTACGTTAGTCACGTTACGTTAGTCACACTCCATCTTGAGTAAAAGTGACACTTAAGACTAAAAAAAATTAAGATTTAATAAATGTGTTTTATGTATTTGAAAGTCAACTTCACACATTTTTCAAATATATTATTCAATTTTTAACACTTGCTTAACTTTGAGAAATTTTTGCCTCACAACAAGAGCATTAATTTTCAGGGTTGCAAATATGTTACATTAGTCACGCTGCTATTTTGGTTGAAAAAATATCTACTGTCAGTAATTTTGTTTCAAATTCTTAGCAGAAATGATACATAGATACCATGTACATTGTAAATCCACCAGCATAACCAAAAAATATTTTTTTTTATTCTTTAAATTACAAGTAAAGACAGGTACAAAATTAGCTCTGAATGTTACGTTAGTCATTATGGGATGACCCTCTCTCTCTATACAGGGTGTCCACTCCAATCGTGGACCAATAGCTAATTTCTAAACCGTTAGAGATAAGCATAGAGTTTATTTAGGAAAAAATCTCCAAATTATGAAAGGAATTTTGGGTCTATTCAATGTTTTTCAAAAAATCAAATTTTGAAAGAGTTACGAAATTTAAATTTTTATACAGCCCCCCAGTCCTATCAATCATATTTAGTAAAACATTCTTGACACTGTAACGTTTAAAACTAAAAAAAATCACTCTTCTACCACAAAAATTGACCGAGTTATGACGTTTTGAAAAATCAAGATTTTGAAGGATTTCGCATACGGTCCCTTAAGCGATCGCTCGATGACGTCATGAAATAATGCAAAATCTTGATTTTTCAAAACGTCATAACTCGGTCAATTTTTGTGGTAGAGGAGTGATTTTTTTTTAGTTTTAAACGTTACAGTGTCAAGAATGTTTTACTAAATATGATTGATAGGACCGGGGGGCTGTATAAAAATTTAAATTTCGTAACTCTTTCAAAATTTGATTTTTTGAAAAACATTGAATAGACCCAAAATTCCTTTCATAATTTGGAGATTTTTTCCTAAATCAACTATATGCTTATCTCTAACGGTTTAGAAATTAGCTATTGGTCCACGATTGGAGTGGACACCCTGTATATATAAATATATACATATATTTAAATATATACATATATATAAATATATATGTATATATATATATAGAGAGAGAGAGAGAGATGTGCGTGTGTTTTGATAAAAAAGATAGACGGCAACTTAAATTTAGTTTTTATCAAAACTATTGATTAATCAACAGGTTAATAAAAAAGCTGAGAATCTTCCAACTTAAACTTTATAGAAGAAAACATACGAGTTAAGGAAAAATAAAACAGAAAAATGTAAAAGCAACAGGATAGCTAACTAGCTAGGCTGTCATTCATTTTTTTAGTTGTTTTATTATTGTTATAGCATTTTTGTGAAGCCGAGTAAATTTACTTATAAGCCAGATTGCAAATATATAATAGTTCTGTGACATGAATGCAATGTAAAAATGCATGTCTTTAACATAAATTGGAAGTAATGAGTTTGGACATGAAATAAATTTGTAGCATTGAGATTCAGGCATTTCTCACTTACATGACAATCTATTTTTAGCAAGTTGAAAACATTAAAAATTTAAATAAGTATAACTTAAGTTATGAAAAATTAATATTTAAATACGCGTTACTAATTATTTTACGTAACAGTTATCGTTCAATTAAATGTAGTTCGGACAAAAAAATATAACTTAAAGCCTATAGTTGAAGCATGTTACACTGTCATATTATCATACGTACAAAGTGTCATACTTTCATTTCGTAATTTACAGGAAGAATACAAGGAAGAAGAAGTCGAGATACCTTTCAAATATGATGGGTACATGCAGCAGAAAAAGTTCTTAACAGATTTAGTTGACAGCGAAAGAAAGCTATTATCATCCCTGGAGAACTCAGGTCTGAAAGGAACTTTTGATTGGATAAGTATGTTTTTGAATGAGAAAAAAGGTTTAAGTATTTAGTATATATGACTGAAGAGGATAGATATACAACTGAAGAGGAAAAAAAGTTGAAGTTAAAAGAAATTATGTCAGTCAACTTAGAGCCACTTTGTAAAAGTTAAAAACAGTGTTAGTTTTTATCTAGTGTAGAAGTGTGGTATTTTTTGTGTTGTAAATGTGATTCAAATACAATAAATATACCATGTTGGTATCTGAATTATAAGTTGACACCGAATTTTGAGCAAGAAAAGCTCAATATCTGACTCTAAAACATTTTAAGTTTAACGCTATTAATTACGTTTAACTTATACAGTAGGGTGGGTCGAAAATGACTTTTATTTTTTTTCGATAACGAGGTATGCGGAAAAGGTGCCATTGGGGGCGCAAAGCACTCACAAAAAATTTGAATTTTTTTGCACAATTTCTTGATCTGCCGCAATCGCCTTGAAGTTTCGAAAAAATGCTAATTTTTGATGTTTTTCGTAAAATTTGTCAACAATTTTTTTTAAATATTTTCAGTGATAGGTGTAACTTAAAAGGTACTATTAGGGGCACTAAGTTCACATAAAAAATTTGAATTATTTTGCTCCATTTCTTGATCAGCCATAAACGCTTGGGGGTTTCAGAAAAATTGCTAAAATTGAATATTACAGCAAAATTTGTGAAATTAAAAAAAAAAAAAATTCGGTAGTGGGGAGAGCAAAAAAGGCTTACTATCCTATACTATAATACGAGGAATGTTTGTAATGTCGAAAATCGCCCCAGAATTAATAAACTCCGGTAAACTTGGGGGTCTGGGGTTTTTGGCCACGTGGAATCGATTGGCGCCGGTTTTGAAGCGCTACGGTCGAAAAGTTCGGAGTTCAGATAGGATTCATTAAAAGTTTGAGAAGATTTCTTACTACGCCATTTTCTTTATGGATTACTCTTATTGTTATACTGTTTCATAGCAACCACGTTCTAACAATGGATTTCATATTTAATCACATCAGCGTAAATTTATGTTTTTATGGTATTTGGCAAATAATTTTTGGCAACATGTTAGAATTGTTATTGTTTTTGAAATTTAAAAGAGATCGATCAAAATAAAGTTAGAATTGGGTATGGGCAGCGGTAGAGCCGCTATGTAGACAGGCCGATGCATCAAGCTTAAGTTTCACCACTTTTGATCCAACTTATTAACTTTCACTTTCATTTTTCATTGTTGAGGAATTAGGGTTACCAGAGCAAAGTTTCGGGACATTGCCAAGCTTTGTTAATTTACGTAAAAAGTTACCAAAAAGCGATAACTGGCCAGAAAAGACAATCCTTACACACGCGCTGGATCCAAAGTGGTAATCTTGATGCGTCGGCTCGTCTATATATGGGCCTGAGGCCGCGGTAGTCCAATCGGTAAGTCGTCAGACTCGTAACCGGAGGGTCTCGGGTCGATCATATAGCCGCCGATCAAAGGTCCACATTCATTAATGGCTGCTGGGGGACGTTAAAAATGTTGGTGGTCACAAAATCCTCCAAGTGAAACGAAACCTCTGGGGTGTGCTGGGCCAAGGGTTTACTCGGTCCTTGCGCCTTCTTCAAAAATGAACAGAGCTTTCTTCAGGGTCCCATCCTGGTTAAAAATCGAGTTGTGGTATGTACTGGGGGGGGGGGGGGGGGACCTGGAGTGTTAAGTGAAGTGAAAGTCAAAACCAACTGGAACCAAATGCGTACTGGAGAACAGGGACTCTGCATCCATTCTCATCAACACTCCCGCGCCTTCGGCGCCAAATGAAATGAAATTAGATGTGATTTTACGATGAGCATGGATTAAATAGGGTTGTGTTTTTTAAAATAAACTACGGCTGTTTTGAATGCGTAATTGCAACCAAAGGCTCAAAAATGCTTTTCAAGTTTATCTAAATAAGTACTTCGCACTTTAGAAAAAAACACGAGTTTACAAACCTCTTTTTTTTTTAACCGAGCGGGCTCGGTTCTCTGGTACACGTTAGGGGTAATACGAGGAATGGTTGCCAAGTCGAAAATCGCCCCAGAATTAATTAACTCCGGAAAACTTGGGGGTCTGGGGTTTTTGGCCACGAGGAATCACAAGGTTTGGTTTTTCTAAATAAATTTGTCAAAAATATTGAACTTCAACACACTTCAATCTTTACACTGCTCACTTTGTACCATTTCTTTAATTGTATAGTTTTTTTTATTATCAATTACATTTTATTTCCGATGACTTTTCAAACTTATTCTTTGTATAGAATAGTTCCCCTTCCAAACTCTAACTTTGTTTAGAATAGTTTACAATAGTGCACTTTAACCGGTTATCTTTTCACCAATGGTTTCACAAATTTTCTTATGGCATGTATTGTTTTGATAAATTACAATTAAAAATTTAAATCTTCGAGTTAGCTTCGATACCTATTTTACTCGAGCGGAGCTCGGTCACCCGCTGGTTATCATTAAATCAACAAGAAAATTGAATTGTAAATGATATTTATTTAATTTGTTACAAATACGGGGAAAATTCGGATTTTTTTTTGTACTGATCCAATTCATTTATTAATTTTTAAGCTTTACAAAAATTCCTTCCAAGTGTTGAGAGATAATTTAGGAGTCTGAAATAAGAAGTAGTTTATCAAATAATCTGCATTTTTATTTTTAAAATTCGTTAGAGTTACAAATTAATTATTTATTACTATTGAATAAAAAAAAATGTGTTTACTGAAAGTGCTTCACAGTTCTCAGCTTATTGCGCATCCAAATATCTTGCAAAATAATCCAGAACTCTACGCGAGGAGGTGGCTGCACGAGTTCTACCAGATCTCCATCTAAAAATATTATATTCACGTTGTTTTGCATTCTTCATGCAATAAAGTCCTTCTTCGAATTAAACGTTGACATTTTTATCCTGGATTGTATCTTTGCTCTGACGAAGGTATCTCTGTCCTCATGGCCCTTCCCACAGCTTGCGTGTGACTTGGAAAGCGGACTGAAGCTTCATCTAAAACCAAGCCTGATTCAATGTTTCTCTCAATCTCTTCGAATGAAAGATTCTTTGTAATTGGGGGCTCACTAAGATCTGTTGAGAGCCAGTTGATGCAGTCGTAGTACTCAGTAGCCATAAGAGTAGAATGGTGTAGTACGAGTTTATGCGCAGAGTATGGTTCTCAGTGAGGAAGTTACCAGGGTGAGCAGATGGACCGAGACAATTGGTGGAAAATAGCTCTACTCTCAAACTTCCTCTCTGATGACTTAACGATAGTGCATTCGGTGGTTCAAAGAAATGCATACTATAGCCATCCTGAGAATATACTTTTAGTAATGGCGACAGACGAAAACAAAGAAATCAGAATATTGGCATGGAAAAGGATTAAACAATGCCACCTTTCAAAGAAGAAAGAGATCAGGAGACTGAGACAGTTTAATGCTCTAAAACTAAACTTTATGGCTCCTGAGTACTACGACTGCATCGACTGGCTCTCAACAAATCTTAGTGAGCCTCCAATTACAAAGAATCTTTCATCCGAAGAGATTGAGAGAAATATAGAATCAGGCTTGGTTTTAGATGAAGCTTCAGTCCGCTTTCCAAGTCACACGCAAGCTGTGGGAAGAACAGTTAAACTAGTGACAGAAGCGGCAATGCACGTATGTGGCCATGAGGACAGAGATACCTTCGTCAGAGCCAAGATACAATCCAGGATAAAAATGTCAATGTTTAATTCGAAGAAGGACTTTATTGCATGAAGAACGCAAAACAACGTGAATATAATACATATTTTTAGGTGGAGGGCTGGTAGAACTCGCGCAGCCACCTCCTCGCGTTGAGTTCTGGAATATTTTGCAAGATATTTGGATGCGCAATAAGCTGAGAACTGTGAAGCACTTTCAGTGCACATTTTTTTTAATTCAATAGTAATAAATAACTAATTTGTAATTCTTACGAATTTTAAAAATAAAAATGCGGATTATTTGATAAACTACTTCTTATTTCAGTCTCCTAAATTATCTCTCAACACTTGGAAGGAATTTTTGTAAAGCTTAAAAATTAATAAATAAATTAGATCAGTACAAAAAAAAAATCCGAATTTTCCCCGTATTTATGATAAATTAAATAAATATCATTTACAATTCAATTTTCTTATTGATTTAATGATAATAGTGAGCCTTTTTTGCTCTCCCCATTACCGATTTTTTTTTTTTTTTAATTTCACAAATTTTGCTGTAATATCCAATTTTAGCAATTTTTCTGAAACCCCCAAGCGTTTATGGCTGATCAAGAAATAGAGCAAAATAATTCAAATTTTTTATGTGAACTTAGTGCCCCTAATAGTACCTTTTAAGTTACACCTATCACTGAAAATATTTAAAAAAAATTTTTGACAAATTTTACGAAAAACATCAAAAATTAGCATTTTTTCGAAACTTCAAGGCGATTGCGGCAGATCAAGAAATTGGGCAAAAAAATTCAAATTTTTTGTGAGTGCTTTGTGCCCCCAATGGCACCTTTTCCGCATACCTCGTCATCGAAAAAAAAATAAAAGTCATTTTCGGCCCACCCTATTATACAGGATAAACCTAAACTTTTGGGAAAAACTCCTAAGAGTGATGCAAAACATCTAGACTAGTAACATTTATATAATTGCAAGAGGAATGCCAACTTGGCACAGACTTAGTCGCTAGTCACGTTTACATTGAGTTCAATAAAATATTAAATACTAAATTCGTAAAACTGGTTTAGCTACTAGCAGTGTGACCATGCAAGGAAAACAACTTTTCTCAGGTTATTGACAGCATTATATCACGGAAAGATTCTTCGTAAAAAAGAAAAAATACTTTAAGCTATATTTATTACAAAATAGTTGAATTTCGCCTGCTAATAAAATGAATGTAAGCCATTCTTTAAATTGATTTATTTTAAGCTTTAAATTAAAAATATTACCGATTTAAATCAATTCATGCAACATTTAAAAATTAATGTACCGTAAAATGGGGTTAATCGGAACACTTTTCAGCTTTGATTGTAAAAAAAGCAGTTAAAAGATTTTTTTTTTAATTTGATTTTTTGGGTAAAAACTTCGGTCTTGCTTTACTTTTGATATTCCAAGCAAAGACAAAAGATTTTGAGCAATTATTATTAAAATATATAGCAAATTATGGGTGTTCCGAATCACCCCGCTGATAGGGGTCAATCGGAACACTTGTTAAAATTTTTATTTTTTTCAATTTAATCTGTAATAGGTCTCACAAACATGAGTAATATTGATGGGGGAGAATAAGAACAGATAATTACTGTCAAATAAATGTATAATTTCAGTACCAGTAAACGTTTATAATTTGTGAAAATTCAAAATAATTTTGAACTTATGAAAAATGAAAAGTAATTTTAAGAAAAGCTTTTGAATTGAAATGAAAAGATTTAACATAAATGGAAGTCACTCATGTCGTCCACAAATATGTACTTGTCCTTAAAACTAGCAATTGTGACTTGGCTTAAGTTTTTTCATAACATCTCATGGGATGAACTCTGCCTTTTCTTTAGTTTTTTTAAATTTCTGGGTTTCGGGGATTGTCCTGAAAGATTTTTTCGCTTATTCATCACTTTCTGTGTGCTGGACGTTTACTACATAAAGTCTATGTGGCTTTCTCCCTTTTATTTTAAGTAAAAAAAGTCTCCTGGAGAAAAAATCTTTTGAAATCTGTAACTTTTGTCATTCTAAGATCTAGTTGCTCACGAGAAGGGATAAACAGTAATAAATCCTTGTCCCTGTCTTGATTAGAAGAATTGGGGTTAGAATCTTGATTTTTCAAACAATTTCCTTCAAATAAGTTTGAATTGGAACAACAGAACTAAGTGTTCCGATTCACCCCGCAAATTTTTTTCCCATGGCATTTTTCAGAATTCTTCACTTTTATGACACAATTTATAAAAAATGTAAATTCTAATGTGGTATTCTGTTGTTCAGATACATGTATAATTGAAACATACCACTCATAGTTTTTAAATATAAGAAGGTTTGTTCTTGCATATGAAGTTTTGCAGTCTATGAAAATGTGATGTTTTATAGCATTCAACGTGCAGCCCTCTTTAGAAGCCAGTAGCGTTGCCAGATTGACAAAAGTATTTTTTTCCTACTTCCTATGATCTTACCTTTCTAAAAAAAAATTCATGGCGAAAAATACCCAATAGTATATTTATGAAGAATTTCTTTGTACGGTTGGGAAGTTTTGTTCCGATTGACCCCGCTGTTCCTATACACCCCATTTTACGGTATGCATATAAACATAGGGCTACAATCTGGCATCGTTTTGAAATTATAAACTAATTTAATGAAATGTACTGTCCAGTACAGTCTAAGGAAATAAACATAGTTACTAGTTAAATTATTCAATAAAGACGGAAATATGGTTAGTACGTTTGTAATACGTACATTAAGCATCTGTTTTATATCGCATTAAAGGTAAAACTAAAAATTGACTAAGAGTTTTTAAATATGTAAAATAGTCGCGTAAGTCTTTTTTAGAAAAAAAATAGCTATAGATTACAGCATTTACATTAATGTTATATGCGCATAAGAGTGAAAATCTCCAATAAATGCAAGATAAATATAAATCGTTGCGTACTCTTTAAAAAATATATACTTAATTTGAAAATATTTTTCTCATCTGTAATCGTTTTAATTATCCGTCTTCTTAGTTAACTATTATAGTAATTTATAAAAAACTTATATTTCTCCTACTAGCTACGTTAATTTACATAATTATTTCACATAATTAATCATGTTTCACATTATTGTGTCAAATTAAAATGAAAACTAATACAATAGACAAAAAAATGCAAAAATTCTATTTCATGAGGATTATATTTTATTTTCTAATACTTATTTTAACTATGCGCTAATTATAAATTTATCCGCATATAAAAGGGATTCTGTCCTACTATTTTTGCTTCACAAAGTAACATTTCAAAATGGTTTATTTTTTGTTAATCTTTCCCTCATTATTATGGACAATTAAGAATTAGTTTTAAAAACAATTTTTTTATTTCTTTCTCCTCCAGAAAGCATTAGATCTTTATCCAGTGAGTGCGTAAAAGTAGAAAATGAAAAACTTACTGTACATCACATTTTTGAGCCGGTAAGTACATACAATTTAACATTATCTATTAAAATACTTTTTACTCTCAATGGGAAAGGAAAGAGTTTGATGTTCTCCAAGCGGGTAAAAAAGGGCAGGTAAATGTGGGACAAAGTGGAGGAATAAAAAAACAACTTTCACTTTATGAAATCCATCACACCATACTCGCAGACACTAGTTGGTGTGCTAATTTAATGAGGTACCGGTGTGAACTTAATCTCAGAAATGAGAGGACGCATGCTCTGGTACTGATGGATATATTATCACACACAGACAGCGGCGTACGCAGACAAATCTCAGACAAGGGGATTCAGAGTCTACTTCCTATAAAACTATTGGGTCATTTTAAAAAGTCTCCGCGCTTTTTTCGTAAGTTTTTGAGTAAGAATTTTTTTATTTGAAAATTAATTTTAATCTAAGTGCATATGCTCATTATTATTTATGACCTTTGACTATTCCCTCGGTAGCTGCATAATTTCATTGGTGTAAAACTTCTGAGGTTTATCTGTGAAAAACTTAGCCAAGTGATTTTCAGCGACTGTTCAGTTAGCCAATTTTTTGCCATCAAAAGAATTTTTCAGAGACTGAAACTAATGATACTCAAAATAAGCAAGATCCGGCCTATACGTTAGATGCACCAAAAGTTCATAACCAAGTTTCTTCGATTTATTCTAAGTCATCAAAGATGAATGTGGCTTAGCATTATCATGGTGGAACACAACTTCTTTTCTGTTGGCCAATTCTGGTCGCATTTTCTTGATTGCTTCATTGAAACAGATGAGTTATGCACAATAGAGGACAGAATTTACTGTAGCGCCAGGTTGTATCAGTTCATTATGAGCAATGTCCTTCCATTTCTACGAAACACCTTTTTACCGTCAATCCTGGATTTGAAGTCGTTTGTGGTGGGTCACAGCCCTTTACTGAGATCGCATGAATTTCATTGTCTCGTATGTCCATTTTTTATCTCCTGTAATAATTTACTTCAAAAAGAATCGATTTCGGATCTCCTCAGAAGCGTTTTACTGATGGTAGCTCTGTCGATCAAAATTTTTTTTCGGTAGTTCTTGTGTCACCCAAACATGGAGCTTCTTTGAGCAACCTGTTCTCTTCAGAGGATCCCAAACTGTTATGTGGTTGAGTTAAGTGTATCCTCCATCTTTTAAGAGCTTACGCGTTAGTCCCGCTAAACCAGTTGAAAAACTTCATCGACTTTTTCAGTGAATAGCCGACCAGAGAGAGGTGTATCTTTGACATCGAAATTTCCGGAACGGAATAGAGTATACATCTTTTGATTACGGCGTTCACTCATTGCATCCTTACATAACATTTTAGAAAAACATCGGCCGTTCTTGTGGCGTTCTTATCTTTTTGCAGTGAAAAAGCATTACCTATCGTATTTTTCAGATATTTCAGTCATTTTTAAAGCGCTATAACTTTTTACTCGATCGACGAAATACTTGCACATGATCACAGAAAGGTAGCTTGAAATGCCACCTTTCAAACGAATACTCATATAACGCAATTGGATTAGTGTTGCTCGAAATATATACGTCAAACCATCTGGTTAGAAAAAAGTGCGAGGACTTTTTAAATGACCTAATATTAGGTAGTCTGCCGTGGAAAGGTAAGAGCAGTTTATTTTCAGAAATGAAAAATTGCTTTTTTTTTCCTTTTTGAATTTTAGGCGTCGTGTAGAAACCTTCTTTAAATTGGAATCGAAGTCTTCAACAGGGCGTCTCGGTTCTTCCCCAGGGACGTCTACCGGCCCCTGCTGCAGAGGAGTACGCATACACTCACGCCTACACACACTCACACCTGTCACAATTTATTATTGCAAAATACGTTATTGAATTCAAGATGTCAAAGTTATTGTTTTTTCTTATTTACCATCGATTGTGCTTTAGCTTTATTGCGCAAGCTTGCTTATTTATTTCCGAATTGTGATTTATTTTTGAAAATAGATCACAAAAAAGCGTCTTCTTCCAACATATCCTTATTCTTAGTATGGATTCCAAAACGCTTTTCTTTGTACATCTTAAAAACTCATTTCTGCAGATACTGCCCTTTACCTTCCCACGGCAGAATTTCTTTAGTAACATATGGCACTGCATTTATTTCCGACTAGCGGTACCCGCACGGCTTTGCCCGTGGTATAAAATTAAAAGTGCATTTGTAAAATAATTGATATAGCAGAAAAAATGCTCTATTTTAGTTTTATTCAACTATAATTCCTTTAAAGTGATATAAAGATCTGATATGGACCCCACACTACTTAGTTTTACGTGTAAATTTCTTAGTAGATGCCTTAAGTGCTAAAATAGTGCTCGGAGTGAGCAGGATAACAATTCAAACATTTGTATCCCTAGTTTGCTACGAAATAATGCAAAAAAATGTTTTACAATGATTAATCTCCTAAATATCGTCGATTTTAACATCATTCAGTGGATTTTTCGCAAAATATCGCCAACAGCGCCAAATTGAACCCAAATCAAAAAAAAAAAAAAAAAATCGCCAATTTGGCGTCTAATACTTAGCGATCAAAAGCTTGGCGATATATCGCCAAGTGTTCGCGCCAATTCATATCACTTTAGTTAACCAATTCATATCACCTTGCATTGAAAACACTGATTTACCCGATAAATGGGGTAAAACACCCTCTTGGAACATTCGAATGCAACCCCAAGGGAGATGGAGAAAAATAAGCCAAAAGAGAAAATAAGAACAATTTTGTTGATAACAGAAACCAACAGAAATCTTACCAAAGTTTAAAAGAAGAAGAAAGTTTTCTTTCCTAGCTTAAAAAACAAAACAATACATTTTCCGAAATGAAACACTTAAAAAAACGATGCAATATGGCAATTGATACGATATTTCGTTAATCTGTGCTTTAGGTACCCTTTTCTCGCTAAATGAACGATAGGCGCGCCAAGCGTGGTAACCCTAGCTATTTTGCGTAGTTGACTTTTTGAAAACGCGCCAAGCAGGGTCCCAAAGCATCTTCACCGGAAAAAAGACAGGGTTGCCAGAGAATTGGAACAAAAAAATACTGCGCCTCCTCTAAAAAAAATATTACAAAATACTACTGTTTCCAAACGTTGCCAAAATCAATGTTGCTGAAATGCGAAATCTATAAAAATGAAAAAAAAAAATTCCGCCAAGTCTTTTAATTAAGTCATTAGTATATTGGAAACAGGGTTGCCAGAAAAATACTACGCTCCTTATTTGGGCCGAAAAAATACTACTGTAGAATCAAAAATACTACGTCTGGCAACCCTGGAAAAAGAACGAAACAAAAATAAGTATGAACACGTAACCATAGTAACAACATAAAAAGTTTATTTCCGTTGATAAAATAATTCATTTTATCTCTCTTTTCAAACAAATTTTATTCCAGAGCTCAATCATTTTAGAATCGTTTGGCTTGCTTTACTGAAGGTAAGCCTTGAATTTCGGGATTCTAAAAACAGTTGTTACAGCTCTCCTGATGATCGTAGAAACTTCGAAAAAACTTCATTTTGTGCAGAAAATTTCAAGCTTTCGAATGACATAAGACTTGAAAATGTGTGTGAAATATTTCTTCCCTATTTTATCGAATTTCCGCTAAGAATTCGAATAGAAAAAGAACGAAATGGAATTTTCGAAAAATCGCTTCGAGGTGCAAAACTGCATGCTATAAACTAATTTTGTGCCAAGTGGCATGAAAATCGACCGAACGTTTTTGGCGCTACGCGCGTAACAGACAGACAGAAAGAAAGAAAGAAAGAAGGACAGACAGAACCACCTTCAGCTTTATTATTAGTAGAGAGTAGAGATGACAATCGGAGAATGCAGCGTAAGAGTCTTAAAAATCTAAATCTTTAGCCTTGAATAAAAATTATGATCTAACTTTCTTCCTTAAAAAATAAATTTTAAATCCATTGCATTTTTTTATAAGATGCTTGATTCTTTTATAGAAGATTTTCTTTTTATCAACAGCTATACATTTTAGCTACATTTTTCAGGTTTTATACAACATTCAAGATTTAACAGCAGAAAATGTTTACATGATTAACGAGTCTGAATTCATAGAAGCATTCAAAACTACCCACGACAGTTTAACAGCTGCGATTGCCAACAAAGTAAGTGTTCAGATTATTAAATGCGTGTCTAAAAAATTTATGACTTACCGATACATGAGCTTTCCAGCTATAAATTATGAAAGATCCTACCGACTGTCAAATGAGGAGCATATTTTTAAAGTTTGGAACTTATATTTCAATTTCACCGAATAATTTATTTATAAAGAAAGTTTGATATTTTTAGAGGAAGGTAATTCATTTTATGCATAAATTAAATATTTTACAGGAAGTTATTAGCTTTAAAAGTTATGAAAATATTTACTGAAAAACTTTTTCCCTAAAGAGAAAGAAATTATAAATATGAAAGTGAAAGTAAAAGTACTGCAAAACTGAAAGTACTGCGACGCCTACGCATGCATGAATTGGTAATATATACAGTAGACAGCAATTTACAGCATTCTAATTTAATTCTTCTTTTTCCAAAGTATTTTAAAACAATATTTATCCAAGGTCTGCGACATGACAAAAAATCAATTAAGAGGAAGATATTGTACAAATCAGTGTATGTATCAAGGCAACCTTAATATCGCTGGTTCTGGAGATTGATAGAAATATCATAACATTCCTATTAAATCCACGGAGATTCCGTATCATAAAGCGAATAAATTAACTGTTAAAGTAGCACATGAGTCCTAAATGACTTGAACCTTTATACCCCGACGGGACTCAGAAGTCCTGCTTATATTAATTTAATATTATGAATCCTATATGGCTGGAAGCTTTTAAATACCACTCCTTGTACTGCGTTGAGAGGCCGACAGATGGTACTGCGATCAGAAACAGTTTTCTTGGGGACCCTAAGTAGTAGGGGGCCTTAGATCCTACTGATTTTCAAAACTTCTGTTATTAATTTGGGATATAAAGGTTTAAAGTAGGTAATAGAATATTAAAAATTAGATGATAATTATTGATGTACGCAGAGAGATTATACGGGAAAACTTGCCGTAACAACTAGACAATCAGAAGAACAATTTATCATTCTCATAAAATGCTTTTCATAGATCTAAAATTCAAAGCAAATTTTTTTTGTTGCTTACATTTTGTGTATTTATACCTTGTGTAGCACTATCTTCTGAGAATGAATTCACAAAGTAACAAAACCATTTATTTACCATTTTATTTCTATTGCAAAATTTCAGTTAGACGAAGAACGGAAATCTTTGCCGGAAGAAGTTCTGATTATACTTCCAAAGCTTTTGGATGTCATGACAGAAGATTTCCCCCATGTAGTGGTGTGTATGTTGCCAACTCTAAGTTCTAGAGATGACATCAAGTTCGAACCCCAGTGCATCGTTAAACAAATTCGAGCTTTTAACTTGCTGGAAACGATTCTTATACGTCAGCAAGGATTTGCTCGTAGACTATCCTTCTCTGAATTTCTGAACAGGTAAGATATTTCTGAAAAAATAAATTATACGGTATCTAGTTCAGTAAACCAGAAATTTCGAGTGTAATAGCTATTTTAACTATATGTTAGTTGTTTTCTTTTTGTCTTCATACAGCAACTACTCTACTCTCTATTCTCTACTCTCTCTACTCTACTCTCTATTCTCTACTCTCTCTACTCTACTCTCTACTCTCTATTCTCTGCTCTCTCTACTCTACTCTCTACTCTCTATTCTCTACTCTCTCTACTCTACTCTCTCTACTCTACTCTCTTGCTTAACTATACAACTCTACTGTCTGATTTTCTTAGGCAAAACCTTCTACTTATGTACGCATGCGTCAGGTCTTTTCTGATCTTACCAAAATAGGGGTGATAGGTAAGATAACAATAAGGGGAAGAATAATGAGAAGCATTTTGATCCGTATCAAAAAGTATCGAACGATGCTAATTCAAAATACATAGAGTAGTTGAATCTGTCAAAAAGATAGCGAAAATCCAAGTTTTGAATTGAAAACTTCAGAAAATTCTCACTCACAACCCATCACCCCTTTTTCAACTGGAATGGTTCGCAAGTGCTAAATGCGGTTTTCACGGACGGACAGTATGACGGTTCGCCCACCATCATTTAAACATCAACAAACACTATTTCGCAACATTCAGAAATTCATGCTTTCACTATCGCCTTAGACGGCAGCATACAAAATCTTAGTTAAGGGTTCCGTTATCTGCTGCTCGTCGTATAACAACTTAATACTAGCGAACTACACTCTCAGAAAAGTCGGGTCATTATACAGTACATTTTCCTTCATTTTTTGACGAAAAATTTCTGTTTCCTTCAAAACGGAAACTTTCGCTCTTTACTACCGATTCTCAATTCACGCATGCGCAGTTGACCTCGACATTCTTCGCACTTCGCAGCCGGCGCCAAGCAAGGAAAGACCAAGTAAGCTGACAACGGTTTTGTTGTGAAAGGAAATCATCATAATGAGATATGAGTAAGTACTTAATTTCAGAATTGTATTCTAA